>CBVK0100352714.1:0-20671 GCA_900067695.1 Picea abies
TTGGCTTGGGTGTTGGACTGAAGAAGCAGGTTGTCGAGCATGTGAGAAACTCTCTCTAGGTGAGAGAGGTTGTTGGGGAAGTGATTTTTCTAGAGGGAGACTCATGGAAGTTGAAGTGCTTTTATATTTCCTATATGACCTATTGTTGAAGCCATGGAAGGGTAGTGGGGTAGATGAAGGACTATCGAGCAGAGAAGGGGCACACTCCCTGGGGTGGGACAAGAATGTGGGTAATGAGGGACTATAAGTTGTGGAAGTGAGTGGACTCCTGGGGATATTATACTTATTGGATACTTTGCAACCTCAGCCTAGCCTAGGACTCCCTTTTCCTAGGTGGAGTTTAGTCCCAGCTCGAGGGTGACCCACTACTGAGAGCGATGAGTAGTGTGGTCTAAGGATGGGAGGTTCATGGAGGGTCTGCATGAATTTGGTGGCCTTTTTAAACATATAAGTACTCTTTATATATACTTAATTACATGTTGTATGTTTCACATGTGTTTATTTACTTTACGTTTTTGTATAATTCTTTGTATGTTAACATAAAGTAGATGTTTTTTTTTAATATATTAAGTATGATATTTTACGAAAATGAAGGTGAGTATTTATGTAAGGTGGAATGACCCAGCCTGGGTGGATGGGGATGCTATACATTGGTATAAGAGCCCATGGTTTCAAAATTGAACCTAGATGGGTCACGAATGTGGAATTTGAAGTAAAACTTCCACATGGATTTGATGTATAGAGTGCCATAAGGTTTTTGAGAGAACACCTTAGCGGTGGATGAAATCTCAGAAGGTGTAGTGATTCAATAAAACTAGTAGAGAGAAGAAATGACAATAGTCATCATTTTGGGGCCACAAGGTTGTAGTTGGGCCATTATATCTATTCGGGAGAAGGAAGAATATTCATAGTTGTTTGATCTAGAGAAGGTGCACGAAGATTAAGCACTAAAGTCCTTTGGACTTTTCCCCTCCGACCATTTTTAAATTATTTTTGAGAAAGAGGTTGAAGCCCGAAGTGTTGAAGCTCCAAATAATCCCTTGTTTAAATAATTTTCCACTTCAGCATTCACCTGTTCGAGGGATGGATGGAGTTTTGCAACAAAAACTTCTGAAGTGATGAAGCTTCGAAACTGTGAAGCTTTGGAGAACTTTGTCGGTCCAACATTTGGGAGTTTTAGAGTGTGCGAGAGTAGGATCTCTTGAAGCCTAAAATGTCAAAGTACCATAGTGTTGGAATGATGTGGCATGATGATTTCACCAAAAGTGACATGGTCTTGTTTGAGAGTCTGATTGTTTGAGAGTTTTGAGGGATGTTGTATATAAAAATTCCTAAAGCCCAGAGCCCCGAAGTCACAAAGAACAAGAATGACATGGAATGATGATGTCACCTAGGGTGACATGGGCACACGAGATGCTTTCCATGTGTCATTGTGTTTTTCTCCTTTCAAATATTGTTTGTTCTAGTTATAACTTGACATGTGTCACTCATTGGATAAGGCCATGTGTCTGCTCCTTTGTTCTGCCACGTAGCATGCCCCTAGTGCTTGGATGCTTCCTAGACTCCAGTGCTTCGCCAGATCGACATTCAAGAGAAGTAAAAGGTAATTATTTAAAATTTTGAAGCTCAAAGATCCAAATCCATGAAGGACCACCAGTTTAGTACTTCTCTAGTTCTGCGTTCGATAGAAAAATTAAGTTCTAATGGGAAATCTTCTGAAGCCTCAAATGTCGAGGTACTAGAGTGAAAAAATGATGTAGTGTGATGATGTCACCTAGGGTGATGTGTATCCTCTTTTCACACTCCATCTCCATAAATGTTACGTGTAGCACTCTGATACGCAATGTTGACGAGGTAACGAAATTTCATAAATTTGACTTTTGGAGGAAATAACAGAAGGAGCAATAAGAGCTTCCAAAGTCTAAAGTTTTGAAGTGACGAAGGTGAAACAATCTTCTAATGTCACCTGGGGTGATGTGGACACACATAATATGTGCCATGTGTCATCTTTTTTCAGGATTTTTGAAGGCCCTTGTTGCCTAATTAAGATGTGACATGTGTTGTTCGTTATATGGAGCCATGTGTCCACTCTATAACTCTACCATGTGGCACACTGATATGTGGAAGCTGACTAGACCACGATGATTCATCAGTCCAATGATTGGGTAAAAAAAATAAAGAAGGAAGAAAAACCTCTAAAGCTCAAAGTTTCGGAGATATTTTCTAGCTCAGCCTACAAAAGAATGACATAATACTTCAATCAGGAAACTCGAAGCCAAGAGCCTTGAAGCTCCGAAGAGGTACCTTCGGAAGCCAGCCACTTCACCATTCAGGGAAAGTGAGTGAAGAGGGAAGGAAAACATATGAATCCTAAGTTTACGGAGCCCAGAAATTTCCTAGGCTCTAAATAATCACATGTCTTCTAGCGCCTGGTTATAGCCTGTAGTGAAATGTGGTTAGGGGCTGAAACAAAAGGGGCTAGTGCCCTAAAACTGTGTTAAAGAAGGAAAAATGGGTTAGGATGGAAGCCTGTGGGTTTTGTCTGGTTCATACCTGCATTAGAAGAGGTATTGAAGACCTGATAACTTTATGATATGATCCAAGAAATATCTAAGAGTCATTTCTCTTAGAGAAAAGAGATCAGATGCACAAGGAGTGTAGTAGAGAAAAAACAGAAGTTTTAATGGTACATAACTTTCTTCTCAAAGCTCAAAATTGATCAAGGAAGCAGTGATTGGAAAGGTCTAGGATAGAAGAACATATTTTTTCACCCAGAAAAGGAGACTGATCAGACAACTACTCATAAAATCAGAGGAAATAATCCTGTAAGTTATTGAACCAAAATGGTTCATGTTTTATAAAATTGTTGAATCAATGAGCCTAACAAGGTTATATTGGTTGTACATTTTGCACAATTAACAACAAATTGATCAAATTAGAATCAAAATAGAGTGAAAAGAGATGGAGGATGCATAGGGAAATTACATCCAGGAAAATGAAATTAGAGGAATGGATTTCCATTTGGGAGTTGAAGGAACAAACTCCAATGGGCTTGGGCAAGGAAAGGATGAGGACATAAATTTGGTGGAAACAATCAGAAAATTGCAGATAGATGTCCATAGTCACAAGGATGATAAAAAAAGGATTATGAAGGCTAAGGAGCAGTAGAAAGACTTCAACATGAAGTTAATATAGAGACTAGAAAGAATTGAAAACAAGTTGGATAAGGAAAATGGCACCAACAAATTAGGAAGCCACAGGACCCTTGAGGAAAAAAGAAGATCCAAGAGTGATAGCAGGAATCACCATCACTCTCAAATATAATCCAGAAGGAGGGGACATGGAAGCTCAATTAAATCCCCTGCTAGGAATCATAAGAGGTCAGGGTGGATGAATTGAAATGAGAAATGAATAATATCAAACCTCCTACTTTTGATGGAGAGCACAAGAAAGATGAATATGTCGAGACATAGTTTTTGAACATGAGAAAATATTTCCAATTGCATAATTATTCTTCTCATGTGGAAGGAGGAATTTCCATTTATTGGATGAAAGGAAAATAATCCATGTGTTTTGACAATCTTGTGAAGGTGCAACACATTAAAGAGAAGAATGTGACGTGGAAGGAATTCAATAAGTATTTTGAAAACAAATACTTGACCAAGAGGTATTATGACAAAAATATGAAAGAGTTCCTTGAAATCAAATTGGTAAGCATGACCATTTATGGGTATGAAAGGAGATTATTAGAACTATTGAAGTATGGATCCTTCATCAAGGATGAGACAATTAAGATCCAGATATATTTGAGTGTGCTTCCATCTTTCATCAGCGATAAAATTCAGTATGATGATCCTAAGACTTTGTAGGAAACCATAAGAAGAGCCAAGTGCTTATATGATCAACATAGAGGAATTCCTAATTTCCAAAGAGCTTGGGAAAACAAGAATAAGTTCAATGTGGAGCAGAGGAAGAATGGGAACAAACCACCCTTCCTCAGAAACCATTCTTCAAAACAAAAAAAACCTAGAGAATCTAGAATGACCGAGACAAGTGGGAAAAGGCCAAGGCATACACCCATTCAATGTTGGGGTTGTAAAGGAGATAATTTGTATAGAGAATTTCCTCACATAAAATATAAAGTGAGATATGTCCACAATTTAAAACAAGATGAAGCAGTGGAGGACATGGGCATAAGTGTACCGAGGATCTATGCAACCCTGAAAAACAAGAAAGTAGAATTTCAATCACACATGATTGAAGTATAAGGTGTGATCAATAACCATGCCTTTACTCTTTTAATAGATTTAGTAACTAATCATATCTATATAGATCGTAAGGTATTGGAAAGATTCCAATTTCCAAGAAGAAAGCATGGGAAATATTGGTTGGTGCAACTAACTACAGGATCTAAGAGAAAAGTTGTTGAGATGGTTAAATCATGTCCAGTGGACATGAATGAGATAAGTACCAAGAAATATTTGAGCATCCTGCCATTGGGTTCATATGACTGTCCAGTTGGTATGGATTGGTTGGACCAACACCATGTTGTCTTATACTATCATAATAAGGAATTTACTTCCCTAAATGAGGACAGAAACCCAAGAACAGTCCAAGGAATTCCTAGGGAAGCTAGTGTTTGAGAGATCTCAACAATGCATCTAAAGAAGTGTTACACAAAGGGCTGCCAAATATTTGCAGCTCATATGGAGGAAGAACCTAAGGATAAGGTGCCAAATCTTGAGGATCATGAGGTCCTTAAATATTTTGAGGATGTCTTAAAGGAGATACCAAGACTACCCCCAAAGAGAGATATCGATTTCTCTATAAACTTAATCCCTGGAGAAACTCGAGTATCCAAGACTCCCTACAGGATGAGTACCCAAGAAATAAAGGAATTGCAAATGCAGCTTGAAGAAATTTTGAAGAAGGGGTATATACTCCCAAGTGTGTCACCATGGGGTTCCCCAGTTTTATTTGTGATGATTAAATATGGGAAATTGATATTGAGCATTGACTTTAGACAAATGAGCAAAGTAACTATAAAGAATAAGTATCATTTTCTAGGGATTGATGATCTCTTTGATCAGTTAAATGATGCAAGGATATTCTCAAAGATTGATATCAAGTAAAGATACCATCAAGTAAGGATAAAATATGAAGACATAAAAAAGAATGCCTTTAGGAAAAGGTATGGTCATTATGAATTCACAGTGGTGCAGTTTGGGTTATCAAATGCACCAACTATTTTCATGTTCTTAATGAATGGTGTTTTCCAGGAATACTTAGAAAATTTTTTCATTGTCTTTTTGGATGACAACCTTGTATATTCCAAGTCATAATAAGAGCACGAGAATCAATTGAATATGGTGTTACAAGTATTAAGAGAGAACCAATTGTATTCCAAATTGAGCAAGTGCTCATTTTATCTTAACTGAATTCACTATTTAGGGCATATCATATCCGAAGAAGGGATAGCAGTGGACCCTGAAAAGATTGAATATAATAAAGGGTGGAAAAAACCTAAGAATGTGACAGAATTCATATCCTTCATCGGTATAGCTAGCTACTACAAAATATTCATTACAGGGTTTTCAAAGATTGCTCACCTGATCACTTCATTGCAAAGGAAGGGGGTGAATTTTCAATGGAAAATAGAATGTGAAAGGAGCTTCCAACAATTGAAGAAATTATTAACCAATGCTCCAATTATGAGAATTACAGATTCTAATGAGGATTTTATGGTTTTCAAAAATGCATGCAAATAAGGACTTGGTGGATTCCTCAGTCATAATGGTTTTGTGGTATGTTTTGAATCAAGAAAGTGGATAGAGAATGAAGGGATCTATGCCACTCATGATTTGGAGTTGGAATCCATACCACATGCCTTGAATAAGTGGAGGCACTACCTCATGGGAAAAAGGTTTGAGATAAGGACAGACCATAATGGTCTAAAATATCTATTTGATCAGCCAACTCTAAATGCCAGACAATGTAGATGGTTAGAGTTTCTATGTGAGTATGACTTTGATATTAAACACATCAAAGGAAAATTAAAAAAAAGTGGTTGATGCACTCAACATGAGAGTACATGAAATGAATGATACAACCATTAGCATGTATCAAACTCATCTTAAAGGAATAATTTCTGAAGCTACAAAAGAAGATTTGTAGTACATGGAGATAGTAACAAAATTACAGTAAGGTAAAATGCAACAAAAGGTTGAAGATTACAAATTGGGAAATGAAGAAATTCTCCTGTACAACAAAATAATTTTTGTACCCAATTGTCATGAATTGAGGAGTATGATCTTGAAAGAGATGCATAATGTACCTTATGCTAGACAACTGGGATATTAGAAAACCATTGCAGCTATCAAGAGCCAATACTATTGTCCAGGAATGAAGAGGGAAATTGTTGAATACATTGCTAAATGTCTAGAGTGTCAAAAGGTCAAGGTTGAGCATAGATACCCAGCTAGGTTGCTACATCCATTGCCCATTCCTGAGTGGAAATGGGAAGTTTTGTCAATGGATTTCATCACCAAATTTCCTAGAACAAGAAATCAACATGATTCTATCATGGTGGTGGTGGACAAGCTTACTAAAGCTGCCCATTTCATTCCAATGAAGATTACTCAAAAGGCAACCAATGTTGTTGATATTTATATGAGGGAAGTAGCACACTTGCATGGCATACCCAAGACAATTGTGTCTGAAAGAGACCCAAAGTTCACCTCAAAGTTATGGAAGGGATTTTTCAAAGGGTTCAGAACAAATCTGAACTTCAACACACCTTATCATCTCGTGTCTGATGGGAAAACAGAAAGGGTGAACCAAGTGATAGAGGATATGTTAAGAATGTACATGATGGAAAAAACATATAAATGGGAAGACTATATACACTTGGTAGAATTTTCTTACAATAATGGGCACCCAGCATCTCTGAAGATGAGCCCATTTGAGGGACTTTATGGTAGAAAGTGCAACACACCAATAAGTTGGGACAACCCAGCTGATAGAGCAATGGTTGGGCTGGATTTGCTCAGGGAAATGGAAGAGAATATGTCAAAGATAAAGCATAATTTAAAGGTTGTTGAAGAAAGGAATAAAATATACACTGATAAGGGTAGAGTTCACAGAGAATTATGTGTTTGTGATCATGTGTTTCTGAAAATGAAAGCCAATAGAAGTTCCCTAAAGTTGGGAAATTGTTCCAAATTGGAAGCTCGTTACTGTGCGCCATTTGAAATCCTAGTAAGGATTGGGCCTGTAGCTTATATGCTTTCATTACCTGCATCTATAACTATTCATAATGTATTCCATGTATCACTTCTTAAGAAATATATACCTTATGCTAAGCATGCTATTGATTAGAATGTGATTCAGGTGGAATAAGAAGGCACTTTTCAAGTGCATCCAATATGCATTTTGAACCAGAAAATCAAGCATCTATGGAATCGATCCATTGAGCTAGAAAAGGTCCAATGGACCTAGTATAGTACTAAGGATGCCACTTGGGAGCATGAAGAGGTCATGTGGGAAAAATACATGGATCATTTTGAAGATTTTTGAAAATATTTTTCTAATATGTAATATGATGCACTGAGGATAATGCATAAATAAGGGGAGGGGATTGTAATACCCCAAGGCCAAGCCCCTGCTGAATTGTAATTATTTTTATAGGATGGTGAGCCTATTGTTTATAATCTAGGAGTCTTATGTGAATATTAGGTTAGATATCCCGGACCGCTTAAGGCCAGGGAGCCTATTTTTGTATATGTAATTATGCATATCATTAAAATAAAAAGAACATCACTACGTGTAGACCAACCATGAAGAAAGATTTATGGGAGAATAAGATCCACTAGGAAGGGAAAGGGAAGGGGCTAAGAGGCTAGGAAAAGGGCTAAGATTGTGGGCTTATATCTAAGGGAATAATATTATATTATTATTTCCTAAAGACTAAGGTTTGGGAAATAATTGAAGTTATCCTAAGTTCCTGTGAGAAGGGAATGAATAATAAGGGGAGATCATGCAGATTCATGAAGACATGTGTCTGATTTGGGACATGTAGTTTTATGTGGGGAAATCAGTTCATTGGGGGGGAATCGATCGCATTCTGGCATGCTTGCCATGTTTTCCTACACACTCACACAAGGGAGAGGGAAAATTCATGTATCCAACCACTTCCTCCATCATTGACCTCTGCAAGCTCTGAAACCTACAAACCATATGGAGATATCATGTACTCTCCCTGTGAAGCACAACACACCTGTAATTTTTGTGAGAATGTACCATGCCTAGACTTTTTGTTGTTGCTTCCCATAATTTTCTTTGGATTGGTGTGGCTTGTTGTCATTACCAAAGATGATACCCAATTTTTTTGTTATTATTACCTTGATTGGATTGGCCTAGGATCTCGACTAAAGAAGTAGGTTGTGAGGCCCATGAGAAAGTCTCTCCATGTGAGAGAGGTTGATGGGGAAACGATTTTTCCGTAGAGATCCCCTCAGTAGTTGTAGTTCTTTGATACTTCCTATCCAACCTGTTGTTGAAGCCTTAGAAGGGGAGTGGGGTAGTTGAAGGACTTCCAAGTAGAGAAAGCACACACTCCTTGTGGTGGGACATGCATGTGGGGAATGAGAGACTATAAGTTGTGGAAGTTAGTGGACTCATGGGGACATAATCCTTCTTGGAGACTTTGCAACCTCATCCTAGCCTAGGAATCCCTTTTCCTAGGTGGATTTTAGTCCCATCTTGGGGGTGACCCATTGTTGAGAGTGATGAGTAGGGTGGTCTAAGGCTGGGAGGTTCGTGGAGGGTATGCACATAGTAGGTGTCCTTATTAAACAAATAAGTACTCTTTATATATGCTTAATTACATGATTTATGTTTCACATGTATTTATTTACTGTACGTTTCCATATAATTGTGTGTATGTTAACATAATGTAGAGGTTTGTTTTTAATTTATTAAGTATGATAATTTCCACAAATGAAAGTGAGTCTTTATGTAAGGTGGAATGACTCGACTTGGGTGGTTGGGGATGCTACAAAGGAATAAAATATATCTTTGGTCATATTCTTCTCAATAAGGTGAGTGATTAAATGCTCCTTCATGGAATCTAGGAGGAACCTCTTTGTTTTGATCTCCTTCTTGTTATGATCTTCCAAAGCTACTAGATCTATTGGTGGAGTAACTAATTTATCCACTAACTCCCAAAAGTCATACTCCTTCAACACCATAGTTACTCTTTCTTTCCAAGTTAGGAAGTTGTATTCTCAATCCAATATGTCTTAAACTCTCAAAGGTGTTGTTTCCATCCTTAATACCTAATAACCTGCCCTAGAAATTACCTACTACTGAACAATTCCCCTGTACTGACCCGTATGGAATTGTACATGACTATCACCATTTCAACTTGTGTATGTACGTCATTGTCACCACTATAACCTGTGTACACATGTCTATTATAACACCCCCAGCCACCCATAGGTGGGGGCATGCTACCTTCAAGCACACCCTTGGAATTCCTACTCTTACTGATACCTTATTTCATTAATAAGGACACATAAGATAAAAGGATTAATGACATGCACAACAATATTCAACACACATGCATAAACTAAGATTTAGTTTAAACAATAATTAAAATACACAGTGGAAATAAATTCATATACATGTGACTAATATCATAACATAGATAAATTATCTTTATGAAAGATGACATGAACTGGTTGTAGACCAAGGATGACACGAACAGTGTCACCCCCCAACCAGGGCTATGAATTCACAAGGATGGTTCTAGAGTGTTACTTGGGTTCCCAAACCAGTAAGATTTCATGCTCTCACAGGTTTCCCAACACCCACAACAATCCAAGTACCCATCTCTCTTCTACCCAGCCTATACCACCCAAGATAATGGACCTCCACCCTTCTCTGCCATGCATTCCCTCAAGAATTCCTTCTCCTTCTAGGGCTCCAACATAACTAGTCCAGAATCTCAATTCTGGAACTCTTAGGCCTCCCAGCTGTGAGAAAAACAGGGCATAGGCCAACACATCTCATACATGTAGGCCCTCAAGTCATGGCCAGATTGCACTAATGACCACTATATCCAACTATTTGATGGATAATATTTAGCAGTTCCTTTCCCTTTCTCAAGCCAAGATGCATGTGAGGATGGATCAATGAATGGGTAAGTGGGTGCATGAAAGTGTGTGAGGTAAATAATGCTACGAATGAATAAATGGAGGAGCGACTGAGCCAATGACCAACCCCCCAATTAGACTAGGTATGGGTTTAAGTATTTTTCATGGGGAATCAAGAACCTCCTAGCCTTCCCCAATAAGCTCACGTAATCGATCCCCTCCCTTAGACAAAAGGGTAATTAAAATAGGAAATAACATTTATCCCCTCAATCCCCCTCTCTTGTGGAATCATAGCCCCCTATAAATCTAGTCCTTATCTGTCTAGAAGCCAACAATGTAGTTATTAATAATAATGATAAAAAACATTACATGTCTTGGGAATAATGGCCCTTTAATAATATTTTGGGCACTCAGGCCTCTCAACATTGTAACAATACATTATTTAAAATGGGGATCCAAAACCCGGGGTGTTACATCCCCTCCCCCTTATCTTGGCATTGTCCTTAGTGCATATACAAAATAAAGATCAAAATCTCAAATTTATTCAAAAAGATGTGGGTACTCTGCCCGCATGGAATCTTCATGATCCCAAGTAGCATATTCAGGACCGTAGTAGGTCCACTAAAATTTTACCAACTCTATAACTCGATTCCAGAGCATTTTGACCTTTTTTTCCAATACTCACACTGGCTAAACCTGAAAGTCTCCCTCTGTCTCTACCTGAATCAGATGCCAATCAATAACATGGTTAGGATCATGTACATATTTATTTAGTAAAGATACATGAAATATATTATGCACACATGGAAGCAGGCAATGCAACCATGTATGCAATTGACCCTATTTTATCCAATATTTCAAATGGACCACAAAATCTGGCTGCCAGCTTTGTACAACTACCCAATTTCAAGGAGTTTTTCTTGGGCTTCACTTTCAAAAGTACATGCTCCCCTACTATAAATTCTCTAACTGTCATGTTCTTGTCTACATAAAATTTCTTTCTATCCTGAGCTTTCTTTAAATTTGTCTTGATCTTAACCATCTAGTCTTCCATATTCATGAGAAACTCTGACCCATGTACCACTTTATATGCTAGGTTATCCCATCTTATTGGAGTATCTCATTTCCTACCGTACAAGGCTTCAAATGGGCTCATTCTCAATGAAGCTTGATACCCATTATTATATGCAAACTCCACCAAGTGTAAGTAATCTTCCCACTTAGATGGCTTATCTATCACATACATTCTCAACATGTCTTGAATTATTTAACTGACCCTCTCTATTTTCCCATCTTTCTAGGGATGATATGTTGTGCTAAAGTTTAGATTTGTGCCGAACCCTTTAAACAATCCCCTCTAGAAATTGGAGGTAAACTTCGTATCTTTGTCTGAGACAATTGTCCTACATATCCCATGAAACCTAGCAATTTCCTTCATGAAAATTTTTGCAATAATGGTCATTGTATGTGTCGTCTTCATAGGCACAAAATGATCAACCTTTGTTAATTTTTCAACCACCACCATGATTGAATCATGTTACTTATTTATTTTGGGTAATCTTGTGATTAAATACAGGGTGATCACTTCCCATTTCTTCTCTGGGACTGGAAATGGCTACAACAAACCCACTGGGTGCCTATGCTTAGTCTTCACCTTCTCACATTCCATACATCGAGCAATGTAATCAGCAACATCCTTCTTCATTCCCGACCAAAAGTAGTGGATTATTACTGTTGTAATTGTTTTCTGGTAACCGGGATGTCCAACATAAGGAACATCATGCATTTCCTTCAGTACCAAATTCCTCAGTTCTCCGAAACTAGGAACATAGATTCTACTTTTATGCATGAGTAATCTATCTTCCTTGATCTCATACTCCTTTATTTTTTGTTGTACATCTCCTTGCTGTAAGTTTTACCTTACCTATAGGTAATGATTATCTGTAACAAGACCATATAAAATTATTCTCTTCAAGTCTAACTAATGCATACTGACAATAGTAGCATGCATGAGATGCACTCAAGTGTATCGACAAATTTATTCTCCTTTCCCTTGATATGCTTGATATTGAAGTCATATTCACTTAAAAATTCCAACCATCTTGTTTTCATAGCATTCAAGGTCGGTTTCTCAAAAATATACTTCAGACAAATGTGGTATGTCCTTAATTCAAACTTATTCCCCATCAGATAATGCCTCCACATCCTAAAGGCATGAACAATGGAAACAAGTTCCAAGTCATGGGTGGCATAGTTCCTCTCATGTTCCTTAATCTTTTTGGGCTCATATCCAATGACATGTCCATTTTTCATGAGGATTCCCTCAATTCCTTCCTTACATCCATCTGTACATACCACAAAACTTTCATTTGGGTCAACAATCTTTAACACAGGTGCACTAGTAAGTAATTCCTTCAACAGATTCAAATTATTTTCACACTTGAGTGTCCATTCAAATTTAGTTCCCTTCTTTTGCAAAGAAGTGATGGAATGAGAAATCTTAGAGAACCCTACTATGAACATTATGTAGTAGCTAGCTAATTCCATAAAATATCTGACTTCTGACACATTTCTAGGTGTTGGCCATCCTCTAATGGATTCAGTCTTCTCTGGATCTACTGCTATGCCCTGCTCTGAAATAATGTGTCCCAAGTAATGGATATTCTTTTGATAAAAATAACACTTACTCAACTTGGAATACAATTGATGTTCTCTACTTCTATGCCGTGCTATGAAATAATGTGTCCCATGTAATGGATATTCTTTTGATAAAAAGAACACTTACTCAACCTGGAATACAATTGATGTTCTCTAAGTACTTGCAATACTAGTATTAAGTGATTTTAATTCTCCTCTTTAGACTTATAATATATAAGTATGTCATCCAGGAATACTGTGACAAACTTATCCAAATAATTTCTTAATATGCCATTCATTAAGCACATGAAGACGACTACTACATTGGTCAGTCCAAAAGGCACCACTAAAAATTCATAATGTCCATACATGGTCCTAAAGGTTGTCTTATGAATGTCTTCTTCCTTGATTCTTACCTGATGGTATCCTGCCCTCAGGTCAATCTTTGAAAATATATTTTCTCCTCTTAGCTGATCAAAGAGGTCATCAATTTTGGGTAGAGGATACTTGATCTTTATAGTATACTTTTTCAGTTGTCGAAAGTCAATACACAACCTCAAGGTTCCATATTTCTTTTTGACAAAATGTATTGGTGCTGCCCAAGGTGAAACACTTGGACGCATGTACCCTTGCTTCAACAATTCCTCCAACTACATTTTTAATTCTTCTAAATCTGGTGTGCTCATTTGGTAAGGTTTTTTTGACACTGGGGAAACTCCTAGCACTAAATCAATTGACAAATATATCTCCCTTCTTGGTGGCCATCCAGGTATTTCTTGGAATACATCTTCAAATTCCTATAGTACTGATAAATATTCAAGGATTGGCCCCTTTTTATTTTCTATCTCTTCCACATGAGCTGCATAAAATTGGCATCCTTTCCTAAAACATCTTTTCATATTTAAGGCTGAAATATCCCTTATAGATATGGGTCTTGGAACTCCTTTCACAATGCTCTGTTTTCCATTTCCATCAAGACATGTAAATGTCTTTTTATGACAATATAGGACATCATGATTCTTGTCCAACCAATCCATTCCAATTAGAATATCATAAGACCCCAATGGTATGATATTTATATCAACACTAGTATTCACGCCATTAAGACTTATGGAACAACTTCTGACCATATCATGGCTTCTTCTTTTGGTTCCAGTGGATAACTGAACCAAACTTGATTTTCCAAATTTAATTTTCTCCAAATGTAATATATCCACTATCTTAAGATCAATGCAACAATGACTTTCTCCTGAATCAATCAGAATAGCAACAGGCTGATTTTTTATCTTACCTTCCACCTCGATCATATTGGATGGGTACTCTGCTTGTTGATCATTTAAAGCTACATAGATCCTTCCCATATCTCCAAATGTTGTAGCCTCTTGGATGTTGTGAAAAGTCTTCACTTTGTCCTTTCTATGTGGGCAATCCTTTTACAAGTGATCTTCCTTGCATCCCCAGCATTGGATTGGTGGTCTTCCCCTTTTTCCCAAGGAATCTTCTCTCTTGGAATCTCCCTTAGCATACTGATCTTGATTATTTCTATTAGGCACATTCCTATTGAAGGGAGATTTGAACCCTTTCCTCCTCTAATCGGACTTCTCATTCTTCTTGTCCTTCCAAGATTTTTTCAAGGATTCTCTTCCCCGACCTTGATCATACAAGTATTTAGCCTTCCTCATGGCCTTAGTCAAGGTCTTGGGCTCATCATACTTGATATTTTCCTTATAAAAATATGGTAGTCCACTTAGAAATATCTGTATTTTCACTTTCTCATCACCAATGAACCTGACATATTTTAACAATCCAAAGAACATATTCTTGTACTCTGCCATAGTCATGCTTCCCAACCTGAGTTCAAATAAATCCTGCATTTTCTTTTCATAGAAATGCTATGAGAGGTACTCTTTCTGGAAGTACTTCCTTAACTGCTTCCAAGTGATCTTACTTTCATTAACATGTTCCACTTGCTTCAGTTGATCCCACCACATTGCACCTTTCCCATGTAAATGGTAGGTGGCAATTCTGGCTTCCAGGTTTGATGAATAGTTATGCAGCTAAAAATATCTCCTGAGCCCAAGCAACCATGCTTTGGCATCATCTTCCCTTTCTCTTTCACCATCAAAGGAAGGTGGCTTGAGCTTCCCCAATTCTCCTTGAAAACTATCTACCTCTTGTTTCCTTCCTTGGTGTCTGATAAGAGACACCTTTGGACTGCTTATTGGATATTCTGATGCATAAAAATTTCTTTCCAAGTAAGGAGGTGAGGGCTGTCCATGAGCTCTACTAGCACTTATGGAATAACCATCTCTTCCATGATCATCCCTTCTTTCATGGAACCTGCCTTCTTCCTCTTATCCTAAGTTTGATCCCTTCTTCATTTGTCTCAGCAACTGATTTAATCTCTGCAAAACTCAAGAATTTATCTAACTTTTCTCTCTCATCAGTCTTTCATTGTCTTCTTTGTAGCTCTGCACTTCCATCTTTAGGCTTCTTACCTTTTCTATTAATGTTTCCTTCTCTCCTTTTCCCTTTTATCCATTGGAATCTATCTATACATTACCAACTCTGGTATTCTTCCCTTTGGCCTCCTTATCATGACTAGAGGTTCCCTCACCTTCTTCCATTTTTCTCAATATGCATCATGAGCTGATGTGCTTAAGCCCACTTAATTCTACAAAATGTGCAAGAGACCATTTTGTTAGAATTATGCATATGATAAAAATAATTGTCAATAGTGCTACAGTTCCTTTTTCTTCTTAATGTAGACCCCCCCTTCTCTCCTAAGGGTTGCATGATCTCTCGGTCAAGGATATTCAATCCTAATCCATATTGTCTAAAAACTTGACGGTTTCATTCTCTATCTAAACACAGGCCCTTTCGACTTTTTGGTGCAAGTATGATGGCCCCTGCGACCTTCTCCTTCTCTCTTGCGAAAATATCAGAGTTGGCACTAACTCCCTTTCTCTTGGCCCCTCCTTATATGTGACCTTAGGTGGTGACCTCATGAAAACGTGTGATTATGGCCTCGCTCAAAGGTGGTTTGGAACCAAAATACTTTTTCCCCCACAATTCACCTCAAGATGCCACATGTCCTTTTGCCAAAACCATGGTCTCGATTGCATCCCGCCCTTGACTTGTTAAAGCCCCAACACCTCCTATCCTCACAATACAATGTGATCATTGATATCATGATTTGGATAGTGCTTCTAAACATACAATAGAGGTCTATCTCTTGGGAACCAAGATCTCATATTTACCTCTCCCAGATTGACGGTTGTGGTTGTTTCGGAATTCCAAACTTTGGAATTCTCAAATATCAAAATTTACTTCCCTAGAAATACAGGGGATTCTTCCATGCATCCTCTTGAATCAGACGGTGGGGAATTACTTCATAATATTCGATGATTGACATTTACTTTGGGTTCTTACCCAAAATCCAGAGCTTCATGCCACCTATTCTCCCAATATGATGGTTTAGATATACTTCATATGATCTGACGGTCGACATTTACTTCAGGTCTTCGACTCTCTAGGATTTGAGAGTCTCAGCTCTCTACTGAAAATTATCAGAGTAATTTCTCTGGAGTCCACGATCCATTGCCACGTAGAGAAATATTGTAAGCGTACAAGCGGCCCAATCAGGTGGGTGATGCATGTCATGTCCTAACTCACATTTCAATCATCCACATGCTCAAACCTTGTTGACACATGGTGCACATCCCATGTGTCCATGTCATCCCTGGTCACATCCGCAAGCAACATCAATTCAAAAAAAAAATTGTTCCACATCACCTCTAGGTGACATCATTGTGCCCCACCACTTCAACTCTTCGGGCTTCAGGACTTTGGGCTTTGGGAGTTTCCACATTAGCACACTCCCAAATCTCTCAAACTCTGAGTTCCCTAACTAGCCAATCTACTACCATGTGTGTCCCTTATTAGATGGTCCATAACAACTCCGGAATTCAGGACTTCATGAATCACAACCCTTAACTCTTTCTGAAAAATGATTTTATCAGAGGCTCATGATCTACTAACGCATGTCCCTCACAGATCGATGCCTATGATTTCTTTGGGTCTTCAAAATTCAGAGAACTCAACTCTCAACCTTTATTTTCCCCCAAAGTGCATGGATTTCTATCGTGTATCCTCCTAGATTGGACAACTATGATTCACTTTGGATCTCCAGGGTTTGGAAATATCAATTCTCAACTCCTTGCTTGCCTTTTTCCTAGATTTTGTTCACCCGGAGCACACAATCAGTTGACATGTTTCCTCCTACAAATCGATGATTCTTGACCACTTATACTCTTCAGAGGTTCATCACTAGAGTATTAACATGTCACATCGTTGCATGCCTTTCAATTTTTGGGGGAACACATCGGTAGTTTGGAGTAACCTGCTTTTTGCCCCACAATTCTGCTAATGCTGACATGTAACCCCTCAGTGAAACCATGGTTTGGATTGTGGGACCGTCTTGAGGAATTATATCCCATTCAACTTGGTTCCTCACAATTCATGTTGTTCATTGATCAACCTCTCCAATGGTATCTGATGATTGTGACCTTAACCCTTGCATCCTTTTCATTGGACAACCCCTGTTCACCTATCCTCTGATCCAACGATCCTAGATCTCTAATGATCCTACAGTGGTGATCATTACTGAATTCGAAGGGGACAATCACATTCCTTCAACCCCCTTAGAATGGGTCTCTGATGATCTCACTCCTGTGTAGATTCTGCAATGCCATTCCTCCTGAGCTTTTCAACTTCACGGTCAGAGTTTGATCTCGACCACGAGACTCTGACCAACAGACCCAACCCATACCAGCCCAGTGTTTCAACCAAAATCTCTGATACCAATCTATAACACCTCCATCCACCCACAAGCTGGGGCGTGATACCTTCAAGCCCATACTTGGACTTCATACTCTTATCGATACCTTCTTTCATTAATAAAGATGCACAAGATAAAAGGATTAACGACATGCACACCAATATTTAGAATGAATGCATAATCTAAGATTTAGTTTAAACAATAATTAAAATACACAATGGAAATACATTCATATACATGTGACTAATGTCATAACAGATAGTACTTATCTTTACGAAAGATGACACTAACTAGCTACATACTAAGGAAATTCCACCCAATCGTAGACACTACTACTCCAAATCTCAACAGTAGTGTCACCCTTGAGATAGGGATATGAATCCACAAGGATGGTTCAAGAGTGTTACTTGGTTTCCCAAACCAGTCAGCTCTCAATCTCTCATAGGTTTCCCAACACCCACAACAATCCAAGTACCCAACTCTCTTCTACCCAACCTGTACCACCCAAGAGAATGTACCTCCACCCTTCTCTACCACACAATCCCTCAGGCAGGCCTTCTCCTTCCAGGGATCCAGCACAGATGGTCCATAATCTCAATGCTCAAACTCTCAGGACTTGCAGCTATGAGAAAAACAGGGCACAAACCAATGCATCTCAAACATGCAGGCGCTCAAGTCATCGTCGGATTGCACCAACGATCACTACAACCAACTATCCCATGGCTAATATTAAGAAATTCCTTTCCCTTTCTCAAGATAAGATGTAGGTGAGGATGGATCAATGAATGGGTAAGTGGGTGCATGAAAGTGCACGAGGGAAAGAATGGTACAAATGCATAAGTGGAGGAGCAAATGATCCAATGACCAACCCCCAAATCATACCAAGGATGGGTTTAAGTATTTTTTGTGAGGAGTCAAGAACCTCCTGGCCTTCCCCAAGAAGCTCATGTAACCGATACCCTCCCTTAGACAAAAGTTTAATTAAAATAGGAAATAACATTTAGCCCCTCAAGCCCCCTCTCTTGTGGAATCATATCCCCCTATAACTCTAGTCCTTGTCCGTCTAGTAGCCAACAATGTAGTTACTAATAATAATGATAAAAAACATTACATGTCTTGGGAATACTGGCCCTTTAATAATTGTTTGGGCATTCAGGCCTCTCAACATTGTAACAATACATTATTTAAAATGGGGGTCCAAAACCTGGGGTGTTACATCCCCTCCCCCTTATCTTGGCCCTGTCCTTAGTGCATATACAAAATAGAGATCAAAATCTCAAATTTATTCAAAAATCTGCGGGTACTCTTCTTGCATGGCATCTACATGCTCCTAGGTAGCATCTTTGGGACCGTAGCAGGTCCACTGAACTTTTAGCAGCTCTATAACTCTATTTTGAAGCTTTTTGACCTTTTTGTCCAATACCCACACTGGCTGAACCTAAAAGTATCCCTCCGTCTCTACATGAATCAGATACCAATCAATAACATGATTAGGATCATGTACATATTTCTTTAGTAAAGATACATGAAATACATTATGCATATTCATGGAAGATGGAAATGTAAACATGTATGCAACTGGTGTTATTCTGTCCAATATTTCAAGTGGACCATGAAATCTAGCTACCAACTTTGTACGACTACCCAATTTCAAAGAGCTTTTCTTGGGCTTCACTTTCAAAAGTACATGCTTCCCTACTTTAAATTATCTAGCTATCTTGTTCTTATCTGCATAAAAATTTTGTCTATCCTAAGCTGCCTTTAAATTCTTCTTGATCTTAACCACCTCGTCTTCCATATCCTTGAGTAACTCCAGCCCAAGTACCACTCTATCTGTTGGGTTGTCCCAACTTACTGGATTATCGCATTTCCTACCATACAAGACTTCAAATGGGCTCATTCTCAATGAAGCTTGATATCCATTATTATATGCAAACTCCACCAAGTGTAAGTAATCTTCCCACTTAGATGGCTTATCCATCACATACATTCTCAACATTTCTTAAATTATTTGATTGACCCTCTCATTTTCCCATCTTTCTGGGGATGATATGATTTGCTAAAGTTTAGATTTGTGCCAAATCCTTTAAACAATCCCCTCCATAAATTGGAGGTAAACATTGTATCTCTATCTGAGATGATTGTCCTTGGTATCCTATGCAACCTAGCAATTTCCTTCATGAAATGTTCTCCATAAATGAGCACAAATTGAGAATCCTTTGTTAATTTTTCAACCACCACCATGATTAAATCATGTTTCTTATTTGTTCTGGGTAATTCTTTTGATGAAATCCATGGTGATCACTTCCCATTTCTTCTCTGGGATCGGCAATGGCTACAACAAACCCATTAGGTACCTATGTTCAACCTTCACCTTCTGAAATTCCATACATTGAGCGATGTAATTAGCAACTTCCTTCTTCATTCTCAGCCAAAAGAACTAGCTTCTTACTGCTGTAATTATTTTCTGGTAACCGGGATGTCTAGCATAAGGAACATCATGCATTTCCTTCAGTACCAAATTCCCCAGTTCTCTAGAACTAGGAACATAGATTCTATTTTTATGTACCAGTAATTTGTCTTCCTTTATCTCATACTCTTTTATTTTCTACTGTACATCTCCTTGATGTAATTCTTCTCTTACCTATAGGTAATGTTGATCTGTAACAAGAACATCTAAAATTCATCTCTTCAAGTCTGAATGATGCATATTGACAGCAGTAGCATGTATGCAATGCACTCTTGTACTAAGTGCATCGACAACTTTATTCTCCTTTCCCTTGATATGCTTGATATCAAAGTCATATTCAATTAAAAATTCCATCCATATTGTTTTCCTGGCATTCAAGATCAGTTGTTCAAAAAGATACTTTAGGCCAATGTGGTCTATCCTTAATTTGAACTTCTTCCCCATGCGATAATGCCTCCACATCCTCAAGGCATGAACAATGGTGGAAAGTTCCAAGTCATGGGTGGCATAGTTCCTCTCATGTTCATTAATCTTTCTGGACTCATATCCAATGAGTGAGATCGGAAGAGC
>CBVK0100352715.1:0-20665 GCA_900067695.1 Picea abies
TCTTCCGATCTCACATAGAATCTGATGTTTTTCATTTAAAGAGTAATGTTTTACCTAGGGGTTTAGTTTCATTAGAAGACTTATTTGATTTTAATGGTGTAGCTAAAAAACCTAAAATTGAAGCCAATGGTAAAGAGGTTGAAGACTATAACATAAGGACAGAAGAGAAACCCGAGATGGTAAAACTATCCAAATATTTACCCCCTGAGCAAAAACTTAAATACATTGAACCTTTCAAGGAATATGAGAACGTGTTTGCTTGGGGATATGAAGATTTAAAATTTTATGACACGAGCATCATACAACATAGGATCCCGATAAAAGAAGATCAAAAACCTTTTAGACAGAAACTTAGGAGAATCAATCCCAAGTTACTTCCCCAGATAGAAAAAGAAATTAAAAATGTGTATGATGCTAAAATCATAGTCCCCTTACGATTCTCCAAATGGATTTCAAATCTGGTCCCAACCCAAAAGAAAACTGGGGAAATCAGGCTTTGCGTTGATTTTCGAAACCTGAACAAGGTTTCCCTAAAAGACAACTACCAATTTCCAAAAATGGACTACATACTACCAAAGGTATTTGGATCTAGCCAAATCTCCTTATTGGATGGTTTCTCAGGCGATAACCAGGTTCCCGTTCACCCAGATGACCAAGAGAAAACAACTTTCACAACACCTTGGGGTACCTTCATGTATGTGAAAATGCCTTTCGGGTTGATGAACGTTGGGGCCACTTTCCAAAGAGAGACGGACATCACTTTTGTGGAAGAACTTTGAAAATTTATTGTCATTTATCTGGATGACGTAACTATTTATTCCCAATTCAATGAAGAGCATTTGCGACACCTCAGACAATCGTTTGAGAAACATAGGAAATTTGGGATTTCTCTAAATCCTAAGAAAATCCTTTTCGGGTTAGAGGAAGGTAAATTGTTGGGGCACATAATCTCTAAGTAATTAAGATAGATCCCGGCAGAATAGAAGCCATTCAGAAACTAGAACACCCAAGGAATATCAAAGAGTTACAATCTTTCATTGGAAAAATTAACTTCCTAAGAAGATTCATACCTAACGTAGTTGAGCTTCTTAAGAACATAACCAACATGTTAAAAAAGGAAACGAAAATAAAATGGGACTCTGAATCCAAGCAGTCTTTTGAACAAGTTAAACATGCACTCACACAGGCTCTAGTCTTGATCAATCCTGACTTCACCAAGGTTTTTTACGTTTTTTCTTTCGCTTCTGAACATACCATTGCAGTAGTATTACTACAGAAAAACAACGAAGGGTATGAACAACCCATATCCTTTTTTAGTAAATATTTAAGAGATGTTGCTTTGAATTATAAAATAATGGAGAAAAAATATTTTTCCCTGGTAAAAGCCATAAAGGATTTTAGAGTATATATTCTCCATTCCCACACCATTTCATATGTTCCAAACATAGTAGTGAAGGACATTTTAACCCAGGACAATCCAGATGGAAGAAGAGGAAAATGGATCGCTATCATTCTGGAGTATGACATAGAGATTAAGCCTACTAAACTGATTAAAGGTCAAGGTCTAGCAAAGTTAATGGTTGAATCCAATTTCCATACTCTTGATATTAATTTCTTAGTTGCAATAAATGAATAGGGAGAGCAGGCGAATCCAAGCGTGGAAGAGGTATTTTTGAACTCTCCATGGTACGCATACATAATATTTGTTTTGCATAAATTACAAGCTCCCCCTAGTCTGAACAAAACTAAATCTAGGTTTTTGAAGTTGAAAGCATTAAAATTTTGCATTCTAGAAGGCAATCTTCATTGCAAAGATCTTGGAGGTATTTTGTTGAATTGTCTGTTAAAAGATGAAGCTAACAAAGTATTGTAGGATTTTCATACAGGAGACTATGGTGGTCACCTGAGCTGGAAGACCACAACTAATAAAATTCTTAGAGTTGGGTTCTATTGGCCTACACTAGTCCCTGAAGTGCATTAGAAGGTGACTTCGTGTCATAAATGTCAGGTATTCGAGAGAAAAAAGAAGCTCCTTCCTTTTCCCCTGAAACCAATAACTGTTCAAGTTCCTTTCCAGCAATGGGGATTAGACTTTATCGGAGAAATACATCCTCCCTCTTCAGTCCAGCACAGGTGGATTCTTACTGCTATGGACTATTTCACAAAATGGATCAAAGTTGTACCAAGCAAGCAAGCTACTGATTCTATCATTATTAAATTTCTAGAAAATAATATCTTGTCTCGTTTTGGGTTTCCAAGAAATAATATAACTAAAAATGCAACTACTTTTCGATCCAAAAGCTCATAAGTTTTTGTAGCCAGTATCATATCGGTTTGGGACATTCCACATCTTATTACCCTGAGGGAAATGGGTTGGCTGAGTCATACAATAAAACCTTGGTGAAAATTATTAAGAATACGTTGCAAGAAAACAAAAAGTCATGGCATAACAAGATGGTCTTCGCACTATGGGCCGACAGAATAACCACTAAAAGGTCAATTGGTATGTCTCCATATCAGTTGGTCTATGGCACTGAAGTGGTTTTTCCTACCTCCTTAGGGGTTCTCATTATGAAACTGCTGCAAGAGATGCAAGTCGAGCCGAATGAAACCCAAAGAAGGATAAACCAGATGATCCACTTGCAACAGTCTAAAGAAGAAGTATACAACAAAACTCAGGTTGTCCAGGAGAGCATTAAAATGATCTTCGATAAAATAACTAAAGAAGATGACTTTGAGCTAGGTGATCTGGTTCTGAGGTGGGATGCTCGAAATGAAGATAAGGGGAAGCATGGAAAATTCGACAATCTATGGAAGGGACCTTACATGATTCAAGAATTCATAGGAAATAATACTTTCCTACTCAAGAACAATGATGGGACCAACTTGCCAGGAGGACCTATGAATGACAGAATGCTAAAGCACTATTCACCTCTTCAATAGGGACCTTCAGTCACACCTTTCCATTGTACAAATAATTTTATTCTTCTTAAAAGTTTTTGAGTGAATAACTTTGATCAGATGGTTGAAGCCCGCAGAGAAGGCCCTAAGCCACTAACCATTGTCATCAAACTTTCAAAAAAATAAAACAAATCAAACAACAAAGGAAACTATGGAGAACATTTTTTCAGAACATCAGAAAACAGGATTCTTGGCACTTCACAAGGAGAGTACCATCCCCAGGTGGAGCCGCTCTTATAACCCTATACTTTATAGGATCAACCGCTGACTGAAATGTTATCACTTTAGTGTTTTGTTTGTCAAATGATTTTCTATTATGTAAATAAATTGAGAAAAAGAAAAAGAAAGAAAAGAAAGAAAAAGAATAAAAGAGGGAATAAAATAAATTTAAATAGAGCCCCATGCAATAACAATGACTTGGTCCATACAGTTTAAGCATGGACAAGTCCTTTTAAATTGATGTCGATAGGAGTAGTGAATAAGCTTGGCTAAACTATTTAATCTTAGCTAAGAAAATTAGGTTAGCCAGTGAATAAATTTTACCAAACTCCCTAATCTTGGTCAAATAACCCCAGGATAGAGTAATTTCTTAGTCCAATTGTTTAATCTAGGCTAGATGTCATAGGTAATTAGGTTAGAGCATAGGGTATTTTTCTTTATCTCAATAAAATAGGCATGATGATCGATGTTGAACCCTATCTTTGATGTTTGAAAGTTGAATGTCTAACCCCATGGTGATAAAAACAGGGAAATCTTGGACAAGCCCACTTAAAGCACCTATCCTAAGTTTTGAAAGAAAAAGTGACTTTGCACTCACAGATTAAAGACAATGCACAGATGAACGACTGAGGTGTTGGCGCTGAGATCTACGGTTGATAATTTTTTATGGACCCCCCCGACTGTTCTACCTTTAACGGTAAGGGGGGGATCCAAAATCATGTATAATGAAGGCACGCATCTGAACGACTGAGGCGTTGGCATCTAGATCCACGGTTGAGATTGAATTCCATACCCCCTCGACCGTTTTTCTTTAAATGGTAGGGGGGTGGTCCAAAATGTTGGTTAAACATTGCACTCAAAACTACGGTCTAGCGGCAGGCGCACCCCCGACCGGCCTACTTTTAATGATGGGGGGGAGGTATGGAATGGAGTGGTTTTTTGGTGGTCCCTTTTCTCTACGTGGCAAGAATCCAATGGTCCAGACTCCCACCACATACCGGTTGTCATTTTATGACATACCCCCTGTCACCCCATGACATCATTTTCCTTTTTTTTTTCCCTAAATATCACATCTCATAACTTCGTCAGTTCACTTCCCCCTGTTCACACATTACAAGTCCCTTCATCCTGGTAAATTCCCAATCAACACCCTCTAGGTCACCCTATCATACTTTTCATTCGTTGTTACCTGCCATCTCACACTCTAAAGGACCTGTTGGCTATTTATTGCTAGCTAACTTATCCATTATCCTGTTGATCTGTCTCCCGTGCCCAACAGGTATCCGTTTGCTCAAAACTACCCCTTTTCCTTCATTCTCCCACTGTTTACTTTGTCCAACGCACCAGAGAATTTTTCCCTGTCTCCTCTCTGTTTCATTCAACCGTCCAAAACCACAGTCATCCCCACTAATGTTTTGTTTGACTTGCAGGTATTTTCACAGTGATGGCACCAAAATCCAAGAAAGCAGAAGCCGAGGAAACTCCTTTCCTCTCGGCTCTTGTCAACCTCGACAGGATCCATTTGGCTGACAAAGATCATTTAATCGCAGACACCAAGTGCGAATTTGACTTCTCAGATTTGCAGTCATGGCTAAAAGATATTTTCTTAGATTAGAGAGATGAAATTGGGCTCTGGGAATCCAACCTTCCTCTGTATTTTTCCCCTAGGTTCACCATTTCCCTGAATTTTCTCTCAAATGCCAGGAGCATTACATCCCCGACCAGAGAGGCATACTATCTTCATTAGGAGAAACTCTTTTCTTCATCACACATGAGACCATTGATTAGATTATGCAGATACCTAGAACTGAATATTCCTCCCCTTTCAATCTCGAATTCAACACGGAGTTGTACCAGAAACTATCATTCCCTCAAAGAGCCCATATTTTTGAGCTTTTCCTCCCTCAGGTTGCTCATCTCCCCAAGACACATCCCATGTACCCTTCATCCTTGTTCTCAGTAAAGGGAAACCAAATCATTTCGTCACTCTGTGCTCTTCTTGGCTATTTTTCTAACCAATGGGTGGATGAACCCATATTGGGTTTTCTGTCCATTTTCTCCACAGAAGAAAGACCCACCACGCAGTTCGACTACAACACTTTCCTGGCAGACAGTATTCACGAGTAGTTATTAAATTTTGCCTCAGAAGGAATGTTTCAATATTCCTCAATACTGGCCTACATGTTCACTTTCTTTCAAGCAGACAGGTTCTCCTTTTCAATGCAGAAAATGGACAAAGACGAGAGGTCGCAGGCGGTAACAGCTTGGACTTCACTACTCAGACAGAATTCAATAAAGTTCAGTTTCAAACAGTTTATCAAGTAGTTCTACCATCCTGTGGTGAGCATGCTCAGTGGTAGACCTGAACCAAGAATAAATGAGGAGATTCAATGGATTTTACACCTCTCAGACCTTGCAAAAACTGGAGACTGGTATCTTTACCAAAATCACACCGAGATCAAAGTATATGGATGCGAGTTGGCTCCATACAAATTGCCCAAGTATCTACCCGTGAGGATATTTTCCCTGGAGTATATAAGGCAAATGATTAACTAAGATGACATACATTTTGTGTCTCTGAAAAAGAAACAACAGCCTAGATTTAAAGGGCAAATAGGGTCTTTCATCTATAATAGCCGAGGTGCCAGGGAAGAAGCAGACAGATTTTTGAAAGAAATGAAGTTTCAAGTTAGTTTCATATGGCATTGTGATCCATGCTGGACAATTTTTGAGATGAGGGTTAAAAATAAAAATGCTCCATATGTTCATACACCCAAACCTGAGATAGAAAAGTTCACAAATCAAACAGAATGGGAGTCGAACATTCTGGTTGAGATGGAACAACAGGATCCTTCGGTCATCGTCTCACAGACTACCACACCACAGGCTCCCAAGGAGAAAAGACCCAAGAAGGATACTTCACCTTCTATCTCCGAAGTCTTGGTTGAAGATTTCCAATTACACACCAAATGGCCAAAAGCCATTCATACACCTGACATGGTTGGCGAAAAGGGAATCCAATCCACTGCAACTATGAAATATGGTTGGTCACTTATTAGCACAAGAAGAAAGTCGATCATGTCTACAGTTTTTTCCAAGAAGCCCACGAATACTCCACTAGTCGACCAGCCGAGTAAAGTAGGACCAAAGTTGTGCATTTTCGAGAAGTATGACCTGATCAAAAAGAAAAATCAGACACTGACCCATAGTACTTATGCTTAGTTTTGGAAACAGACATCAATGACACAACACATATTGTTATCTACATTCGATACAAAAAAGGGTAGAATGCACATGGCATTTCTGCAGGCACGGGTGCCAGATCCGAAAGTAATCACTGATTACAAAAGGGAAACATTCGAGTTTCATACTAAGGATGTGCATCCTACTGATCAAATGGATCTGCATAAGCAAACTGGGGAAATGGTTTTCTCCACGTTGGAAAATGCTTCTACTGCGGTCGCTAAATTACAGGTATCTCTAAGCAATGTCTAGACAAAGCTGAAATTAGAAAAGATATCATCCTTTGCAAAGGATAACAGAATTAAGACGTTGGAAGAATTGGTCCTCAAGATCGAGTATGACCCCTCGAATGTGAAAGAAGTCGAGGAGATGCTTAAAAAGAAAAATGTTGATATAGCATCTCTAAGGAAATAGTTGAAACTGCCACCAACGGAAGATGCACAAGCAAAGGAGATAGTCGAGATAGAAGCGGAAAAGGATGAGATGCGCAAGTTGATCATGGAGAAGAATGCATAGTTGAAAGAAATGGAAGCAGAACTGGAAAGGCTAGTGAAAGAGAAGGAACAATCAAAGCCTATGTGTTACACATAAAAAATACTCACTTTGATAGTGTCGCAAGTGTCGTCATTACAAGGTTTGCAAGTGTCACATATCGCTCACAAGTGTCACAAGTGTCAAGAAAGCATACTCCCATGATGCCCATGTCATGCATGTAAATGACATCAAGAGGACACTTGGCACATGTCAAACACTTGATTTGGAAGAGGAGGAAAGGTTAACTGGGCTCATGAACCATTTTCCATCTGAAAACACTCAAAAAACTAAGTTTTGAAGGAGAGTGCTCCCCTATACCTCTTTTGGGAGTGTTGGCGCTCCCCCTTACACTGTTTGGGAGCATTATAAATCTCCTTTGGCCCTTCTGAGGGAGAACTGGTGTATTTAGGAGTTCTAGTGCTCCCCTTAAGCTTACTAAGGAGCGCTACAATGCTCTGATGGCCCTTTTGAGGGAGCGCTACCTATTTTAGGTAGTAGTTAAGTTGTTGAGATGAATGGGGGAAGGATCCTTTCATTCTTAGAAGTCAGTTGGATTTGAATCCCTAGTCCAACCATGATCTTAGGGCAGATCCTCATCTGAAGGAGGCAAATCCTCAACTTCCCCAAGGATATCTCAAGTGGTTGAGCCTCTCCAAGGCTATATAAACAAGCTTTCTCATGGTGAAAGGAGGACTAAAAAGGGAGAATCACACCAAACTTATGATCTTATAAGTGGTGCTGAAAAAGGGGGAAGAATTGGAAGCATGAAACCTATGATCTCATAGGAAACATATAGTGAACTAGAGGAATGTAATCAGTAAAGATGTTGTCATCTGGATCATGGATCTTTTGAGCAAGGGTTAGACAAAGGGGACTTGATGAAGCTGTTGCATTTGCATCTATGGTTGTAAGTTACTTCTGTCATTGCTCTCATTAATATGACACGCTTGGCCTGTTTCTTTCTAGTTTGTGTTTAATCTCACATGAACTTGCCTATGATAGATAGATCTATTTCAAGCTAATATCAATAGAGTAGGAAGTGGTTGTACTATTGTTTGTCTTCATGGCTCATCAAGGAGCGAAAGATTGGAGCTCAACTCAGAGCGTGCAGGGACAAACGTCGGTAAAAGGTACTTCTTTTCTCCTTCCTCCTTGTACATTAGTTTGTATGGATCTGAAAGGAAGTCAGTCTCCATGTTAAGCATCTTTTGTATTAAGAGTTAAGAGTCTAGCTCTCAAGAGGATATCTACCTGTCCGCAGGGAGATTTTCCTTCAACAGAAATTGGCGACTCCACCGGGGAATCGAATCGAAACTTTTGGTTTTGATTTTTCCTCATAAGACCTTGTCTTACTCTTTGTTTGTTTTTTGTTTTTTTTAGGCCTTGTTCACCCCTTCATAGCTGATTTCATTTGCTAATTGCATTTGGTGATTGACTCTTTACCCCATCACACTCAACTTACCTGTCAAAATTTGATCAAAATTTTGGGTTTTTGGACATTTTTATGAGTATTTTTAGCCTGGCGACCCCTGTCTCATGTTAGTAGAGCACCAAAACTCCCTGGAAGTGTTAGACAAATCTTTATAATGCTCTGGTGGCCCTTATACTAGAGCGCCAGCCCTTTTTTGCCCAAAATCTCTTTAAAAATTGTATTTTTTGGATGTCCAAACCGTGTTTCTTTCTTGCTGAGCTACTTTGTGATTCAAAGATTCTTCCTATGACCTTTGACATGCTTCCTCTTGATAAGTAAACACCTTATTGTGAATATTTTATTCCCTTCTCCCTTATTTTTTGAGTTTTTGTTGTTGGGAGCTTGAAATCAATCTGTTTCTTTCTTCTCTCCTATCCGACTGAGCGGGAACTCCAGTGAAGGACATCTAAAGTCTGTAACTCTTCTCATTTAATTCTTTGAGGTCATCTGATCCAATCTCTTTCTCCTTCCTTTTGCATTTTTTGTTTTATTTCTCTTGTTTGATTGCAAAAGGGTGTGTGGTTTGTGCGAAATCTGTGTTTTCTTGTCTGAATCTCCTTGGTCTGAAAGGGTAGTTGGCAGGAGAAATTTTGCATTGAATTGATTATCATTCGCATACAAACGAAAAAAGTACATCTTAATGATTAGTTTGCATATTTGTTTGCATTTCTGAAATGTTGTAGCATCATATTGGATTTGATTGAGAACAAAATTGATTGAGGGCATTCCTTATCAAGTGTTTGATAGTGAAAACGACTCTTCCTCTTTCCCTTAAATAAGTGTTCATTGAAAAGAAATGATTTCTTATCATACTTCATGCATATTTTTGGGAATTGAGTCATCATTCCATTAGTTTCACTTTCATATACCCTCTCATTCAGGTGAGTTACGAAGATTATCCCTTCGTGGCCCAACTGTTTGTAGTGGTTGGATCATATATTGGGGGTGACTGGAAGGTATACCCACGATTATGTGTGGGATCCTTTCAAGATGATTTCAGACTTGTTATCCTGCCCATACGTTCTAACTGGACTGTTGACTGTACCCACCCAGGGACTGACTACGAGTTGGTGACCTTAGTAGCCACAATGTTTAGGGTCTCACACAAGGTGATAGTGAAGGGAAGTCTCACTGTACCTGGAGCAGACATTGGTTAAACTCACTCAGGCTCCTTGGAGGGTAAATCCACAATTACTGTGTGGAAGCTTGCACCAAGGTGAAAGTCTGTTAAGTAAGTCACCAACGTAACTGATCCACCCGCTCTATCCCCGCCCATTCCTATTTTGATCTCGCAATGTTGGATTTCATCACCAACTAGTGGTTTCATCGTAGAAAGGTTTGTTTGATTGATTGCTTCTCAGATTCGTAGCGTGCATTGTTTTTTTTACTTAGTGGACCTTATTTCGAGTCAGTGTTAATGGCATTGAATCTTGGGAGTACCAATGGAGGAACCCCTTCTTCTGGGGAACCTTATACCTTTCCTTTGTTTGGAAACTTTAGTCCTCCATATGTTCCCACACTGAGTCTTCCAGGACTCACTATTGGATTACCAGTTTGGTTGTTCCCCACTCCAGTGATCCAGAATCCTCCCAATTTTTTAGTTGCACCTAATACTTTGGATGTCAATACACCACCCACACATCAACCTCATGTCGACTTTTCACCTTCTTCGCCCATCAATTCTCCTTCCATTTCTCCTTCTTCACCTAGTGAAAGCTCTAAAGCAAGTAGCAAGGTTGATCAGAAAAAGAAGAAACGGAAAGAGAAGAAGAAGAAGAACCCGAAAAGGACAAAGGCCCCAACAACATCAGATGTTGGCTCTAAGAAACTAGTTACCATTGATAGTACTAGGAGTGTTGATGAGGTCAACAAGATTAAAATGAAAAATCCAAAACCCAAATTCCCTTGCAGCCTTTGTAAGGGTGACCACTTTTTGAGGGATTTCCCCGATCTTACCCAGGTCTTAGAAATGTGGTCCTCCACGTCATCGGCCTCTGTCAGTCATGTCGATGATACCCCGTCAACTAGTGATGTTCAAGTTGGTAAGAAGAAGCAAATTGTCAAGTTCCCTTGCATGTTATGTAAAGGTAATCATTACTCTCACCTTTGTCCTTGCATGGACGAGGCTTCTTCTCTTTTGGAAAAACTTCAACTTCCAAAAGGTTATCGTAAGCTTTTCTCTGACCCATCATTGGTTGATGGATTGGTCAATCTGGTTCCATCACCGCTCAGTCTGGTTTCTCAGGTGGTCGATTTGGTTTCCTCCTCGATTGAACCATGAACCCAAGTAGTTGATCCAGTTCTTTCATCGATTAGCCCCACTCTTCAGAAAAAGAGTGACACCAAAGTGGTCGATCCATTTTCATCCTTAGTTTATCCCACTCTTCTGTTAGAGAGTGACACCAAAGTGGTCGATCTGTTTCCACCCGTCGACCCCATTCTTCCCTTGGAGAATGAAACTCAAGTGGTCGATCTAGTTTCACCATTGGTCGATCCCATTCCTCCATTGAGGAATGTCAAAGTGACTGATCCAGTCCCTTCCTCAGTTAGTCCCACTCTTCCTCTGAAGAGTGCTAGAGTGTTCTATCCAAGTCCACCATTGGTCGATCTGATCCAATCACCGATTGATCCTACCCTCCTTCTAGAGAGTAAACTCGATACTGCCCATGTTTTTCTCGTTAATATAGACTCTACCGTACCGGGGGGCATCCCTCATTCTCCTGCGAAACCCCCTCCAAGTACTGAAGCCATCCTTTTTGATTGGGGTGTGCTAACTGGACCTTGTCTTCCCTCTCACATTCCTTTCTAGATTACAGTACAGGTTTGTGGTAAGGACATTCCTCAAACGTTGATAGATGAAGGTGCTTCCGTTAGTATTTTGTCTTATGTTGCTTGGTACACTTTGGGTTGTTCACAACTTGCACTGGTTACACAAAATCTGTTATCTTTTAACAGAAAAACTAGTCAACCTTTAGGGATCCTTCCTCAGTTTCCTGTAACTTTGGGAGGGAAAAATGTCTTTATCGATGACATGGTAGTCCGAGACCCCTTGGATTTCTCTTTACTCCTTGGGGGGGACTATTTCTATGTCATGAAAGCTATTGTATCCACTCTTTTTCGTGTGATATCTTTCCCTCACAATGGAAGAATTGTGACTATTGATCAACTTTCATTCATCAACCATGACTGGGTTACCTCCCTAAGTGGTTCTTATATGCCGACAGTATCACCCTCACCACATGTCAATTATGTGTCGTTGTCTCCCATGACCTCAACTTCCAACGTTTTGGATCCGGTAGTTGACATGGTGATCTCTTCGGTAGGGTTATTGGAGCCCAATCTCCTTACCCCTATCACAACCCTCGACATGTGTTCCTTCCAGAGTGATTCTCTTCCATCCGGTGAAGATCTCTTGGAATCCATGACCGAGTTTTTTCCATTGACATGGTACCCTTCCAGAGCATTATCCTCTTGGAAGCCATGATCAAGAAGCAACCATGAGCATAGTTTCTCTTCTCTGTGGAAAGCTCATTAAAAAATGAAATAGAGGTCCTGAGCATAGTTCTTTTCCTGTGTCACGCTCATTAAAAAATGAAATAGTCACCTCTCTTGAACCTTCTTTTCATCCACCCTTCTCCTTCTTCTCATCTCCTAGAGAAATTGGTGTCGACCTCAGAGCCGGTGAATGAATCGAAGCTTGCAGGGCATGTCTCCAGCCTTTGATGATCATTCTGGAGCTATGTCACCATCTTTTAAGCTGGGGGCATACCGAGCTTAGTCTTTGTTATTTCTCATGCTCGTAAATACATGAGGATGCATCCGGGTAGACTTTTATATCTTTTTCGGACCTGTATGGATACATGAAAAAGGAACCCCTTGGAGTCTCCTTTAAGCTCTTTTCAGACTCTCTAAACATGAAAATATTATCGATTTATCTTCCTTTCTTTCCCACTCGTTAAACGGTTTGAAAGGGCGTCTTTTGAGTGATAATTTATCTCTTTTCCGGCCTCACGAGACTAACATTATGAAAAAGGACAACATTGGAGTCATCTTTAAGTTCTTTTCGAACTCTCTAAAGATGAAAATATTACTGAGCGACCTTGTTCTCTTCACGCTCATTAAAGTATTTGAAGAAAACGTCTATTGAATGATAGTTTATCTCTTTTTTGGTCTCGTCAGACTACTTAACAAAAAAGGAACTGAGAGAGTTCTCGTTTAAGTGTTTTTCCAGACTCTATAATCATGAAAATCCTTCGCGTTTTCTGTCTTTGGACTCGCTAAAACAAACATCGTCGGGCCTCTTATCGCTCAGTTTGTAGTTTAGTTCATATACTAGAGGATAAGGGTCAAACTGGCATAACAGGGACCTACCCCACCCAATGTCACTTGGGTGGGGTAGGTCCCTGTTATGCCAGTTTGACCCTTATCCTCTAGTCTATGACCTAAACTACAAACTGAGCGATAACAGGGCCCATATGGGATCGAACCCTTACTTCTTCTAGTTCATTAAACAAAGGAAGAGGAACTTACCAAAGGTGAGTTATATCGAGCATGTGTTATCCTCCTCGAGCTTGCTAAATTAAAAAGAGGTACTCGTCTATCTGGATGGGGGAAAATTTGAAAGAAGCAAGCCAAGTAGTTTCTTGAGAACATTACCAAGTAATTCTTAGAGTTGCCCTTGAACATGACACTTTTCCTTTGCACACATCTTAATCCGCTGAACCTCTACACTGAACCAATCCTCTGATTTTTTCTTACTCCTTTGGGTCACCCGACGAAAGTCACAGTATCCACTGCAATATCGTGTTTTGTTCCATGTCACGTTTCTGCTATTGTGCCTCAGTGTTCAAGGGAAGTATCTTCCTTGAGAGTCATCCATCACAAATATCTTGTCGCAATACCCTTGTTAGTCCATGTTCATTTGATCTACCACTTACATCTCTATGTCTGTTTTGTGTCGTTGATGGGGGATACATCAAGGCCCTCCTTCGATGAGACTATTCCTGTCGACTTCAACACATTATCTAGGAACTAGCCTTAGAAACCAGTTAGTACTTTGGAACCTGCATGCCTCAATGGCAGGCCTCCTCACGTCTGACAACGAGTTTACATTATTGACCTCTGATCGAATGATTCCATGGATGTTCAACTTCAGCTCATCCATTCACATTCGTTGGAATGTACTAGAGTACCTTGGGAATCATTGACGTTAATGGTGATCTCCCTCATTCTTGTTAACGGTTTACATCATTGACCGGTAATCAAGTGGTTTCTGCCATTTTCGACATCAAGACATCTATTCACATGGTTAGATTCATACTACATTGGGATCGGTAAGAAGACCCTGGGTTGAGTGATCACTTTGATATGTACTTTGCCCAGGTTGTGAAGGAGTTTCTCTTGAACAATGACACATATATTGTTACATAGATCCACTTTTTATTGGTCGTGGCTATGTATTTTCATCTTGTAGATCCACTATGTATTCTTTGTGGCTACGATAAGTTCATGTCATAAGAGTATAGATCCACAGTGTATTTTCAGTGGCTATACCTTTTTCTCAATACAATTATGGATCCGCAGTGTATTTATGGCGGCCATATCTTGCAAGTCTTGATCACCCAAGCATAGGTATGCCTGCCTTGGGTTTGAAACATGTTGTAATATTTGTTGGATGTTTGTGTGTAGATTTTGCCAGGTTCTCTGCATCTATACCCTTGCTTGAAAGTTTACAAATCATTTCAGCTATCAGTTCTCATCTTCTAACTTCACACTTTGGGGGGTAATCTGTTACACATAAAAAATACTCACTTTGATAGTGTTGCAAGTGTCGTCATTACAAGGTTCACAAGTGTCTCATTTCGCTCACAAGTGTCACAAGTGTCAAGAAAGCATACTACCATGAGGCCCATGTTGTTCCTCTAAACGACATTAAGAGGACACTTGGCACATGTCAAACACTTGATTTGGAAGAGGAGGAAAGGTTAATTGGGGTCATGAACCTTTTTCCATCTGAAAAAACTCAAAAAACTAAGTTTTGAAGGAGAGCGCTCCCCTATACTTCTTCTGGGAGTGCTAGCGCTCCCCCTTACACTATTTGGGAGCATTATAAAGCTCCTTTGGCCCTTCTGAGGGAGAGTTGGTGTATTTAGGAGTGTTGGTGCTCCCCTTAAGCTTACTATGGAGCACTACAACACTCTGATGGACCTTTTGAGGGAGCACTACCTATTTTAGGAAGTACTTAAGTTGTTGAGATGAATGGGGGAAGGATCATTTCATTCTTAGAAGTCAATTGAATTTGAATCCCTAGTCCAGCCATGATCTTAGGGAAGATCCTCAACTGAAGGAGGCAAATCCTCAACTTCCCCAAGGATATCTCAAGTGGTTGAGCCTCTCCAAGGATATATAAAAAAGCTTTCTCATGGTGAAAGGAGGACTGAAAAGGGAGAATCATGCCAAACTTATGATCTTATAAGTGGTTCTGAAAAAGGAGGAAGAATTGGAAGCATGAAACCTACGATCTCATAGGAAACATACAGTGAACTGGAGGAAAGTAATCAGTAAAGTTGTTGTCGTCCAGATCGTGGATCTTTTAAGCAAGGGTTAGACAAAGTGGACTTGACGAAGCTGTTGCATTCACATCTATGGTTGTAAGTTACTTCTATCATTGCTCTCATTAATATGACACGCTTGGCCTGTTTCTTTCTAGTTTATGTTTAATCTCACATGAACTTGTCTCTGATAGATAGATCTATTTCAAGATAATATCAATAGAGTAGGAAGTGGTTGTACTATTGTTTGTCTACAGGGCTCATCGAGGAGCAAATGATTAGAGCTCAACTCGGAGAGTGCAGGGACAAATACCGGTAAAAGGTACTTCTTTTCTCCTTCCTCTAAGTACATTGGTTTGTATAGATCTGAAAGGAAGTCAGTGTCCATGTTAAGCATCTTGTCTCTTAAGAGTTAAGAGTCTAGCTCTTAAGAGGAGATCTACCTATCCGCAGGGATATTTTCCTTCAACACTATGGAATTCATTCCATTGAGCACAGTTCCACTCATAGGACTAAGCACAACATCTGTAACAGAAATTCCCTGAGCAACTCCACTGACAGCTATGGAGAAGACAATAGAACTTGCAAAATCCATGGAAAAGATGAATTTGCAAGAGACAGAGATTAGCATACTTAAAAAGGAGGTTGAGAACCTTCAGGAACTCAATTCTTCTTACCAAGCCAGCTACTCCAAGGAGAAATAAACATCAGACAAGCTCAAACAGGAATTGTAACAGCTTCAAAAGAAAGCAGTGGCAGTCAAAACACATGCTGAGGTCAAGGAAAGTGTCTACATGGATATCACCAAGTCTTTAAATGAAATATGGCCTATTGTACAAATCATGTTCGATAAAAATGAACTAGTGCAAAGAAGCAAATAGGCTATTGAGAAAATAAGAGGAGAACTGGGAAATATGCCCACAGAAGCCACTGAGATCATTCAATTCTTGAATTCAAAAACCAGAGAAGAGTTAGAGGATTTGAAAACTGAAGATAGGATAGAAACCATCCTTGAGGTCAAGAGGGTCCTAATCGAAAGAGGACTGATGCTACAACTAGAGGAAAAATTCTAGACCATGGACATAGGAGTGCAAAGATTTTTCAACAAAATTGAAGCTTTGCAGAACAAAGGCCTCCCTGGCTTAAGGGTCATAAATGACAAGTTAATGACACTGTCTGATTATAAAAAGAAACTAGCCACCATCGCTAAAGATAGTTCAAAATTCTTGGAAATACAGGTTAGTATCAAAGGCAAGGCATTCTTAGAAGCTTTACAGTCTGACATCAGCATACAGCATGAAATTTGGTACATTTTCATAGTCAAGCCAAATTTTGCCAAGTATACAGAGATGGATGAAGTATACCGAAGACTACTCAAAGTCGTCATTCCCAATCACCTTCAATGGGAAGAGCTATGCAATTTGATCAATTAAGAGTTGAGGTGTCCAAGCCCAGTTAGCAATCCAATTAGGTGAAGTTGTGCAGAGGACTCACCAATGGTTTACCCTAGAAATCAACATGAAGATTTCAACACATCATCAAACTGTTCCTGATTTTTTGTATCTTGTTGAGTTAGTTAGTTAAATTTAGAACTGCCACGTCCTGATCTTTTATGACAGGATCATATGTAATTTTTTATTATAAATACTTCAAACTTTGAAGTACCGGGGGTTGATCTTTACGCCCTGTAAGCCAGAAAGACTATAATTTTTATCAAGAGATCTTCCAGTAATACAAAGGGACATTTCACAGGATTCTCGCGTGTTATTCATTGGTGATGTTTTCTTTTCTATGTTAAATGTTTTTTCTCCTTCAGTTATCATATTGTTTTCTAATCTAATATTTTAAAAGTAGCACATGTTGCAGGATTTAACTTTGTCTACCCTATTTCTGGCTTTGAAAGATCTTAATGTTTATCTTTATGATAGTACAATGAAGAAATTCTTAAATGCTTCTTTACTTTAATTGATATTCTTGTCTTTTCTGCTATTCATCGTTTTACTACTAAAGAATCCAGTGAATGCATTATCTTTCCCTGTGAAAAGAATCTTTTAATTTCTGTTTAGATCTCTATATTTATAATATAGACCCCATAGCCCAATGGAGGCATAAAACCCTTTTCAACCAACTTAAAAAAAACAACAACAAACCTTTTCAATATTATTTTGTTTAACTAGCCTAATATCTCAAAGTTAAAACATAGCTAAATCATACAGAGATATCCCTCTCTGAAGCTGGTAGGGCTAGATTCCAGTATTGAAGTGGTCGGATAAAGTTACCTCCTGTAAATTTCTTCCACTTTGACAATCTCTGGGAATTTACAGAGTGTTAACAGAGTAAGGAGTGAGTTCCTTTTTATCATTCCAAGGGCTAATTTTTTAATGTCCCCCGGCCACCCTTGTCGGGGAAACGCCACTACTTCAAATCAAACTGCTCTAAAATACAGATTATAACATACCCAACCACCTAGGCTAGGTCATGCCACTTGAAACTATCATGCTATGATATACAAATAGATATAATGAAAATTTAAACACACATAAACATTATGATACAATATAGATTATTGTGGAAATAATGGTAAACCTACACATGCAACATATATAGTAAATACTCATAACATTATAACACAGGTGCAAGATACACAACATACAATTAGTATAGAATTGGTACTTATATTTTTATGAGAAGACCACCAACTGCGTACAGACCTTCCATGAACCTCCCAGCCTTAGACCATGTTGTTCCAAGCTATCAATAGTGGGTCACCCCCAAGTTGGGACTAAACTCCACCCAAGGTAAAGGAAATCCTAGGTGATCTGAAAATGAAAAGGCTCAAGTCTCTTTAAAATTGCAAGTGAAATTTGTATGTGCTTGGGTAATAGGATCATGTTACAAACACATAAAAATTAATGAGCTTTTACTTAATCATGAGAAGCATAAAAAATCATAAAAAAAACATCAAAATAAACATATTAACACAACACAATGATAAAGGACTGAACCCATCTCTTGGGCTACATCTCTTGGTCCAGGTTCCAATGGATAATTTTCATTAATCCTCAAAGTGTAAAAATTAGTTCTTTACAATGCTCATAATGAAAAATAGATGGCTTCAATGGCTCTAGAACATCCAGAAATCCCTAATTGTGCTCTTCCTGCACCTCGTTTGGCCAAAAACTGAATAGGAAACACTTCATGGAAGTTTCTCCCAATCATTTGTTGTCTCTACTCACAAAAATGCACTTGTGTGTGACTAACCTAGCTCACGAGCATTTCCCGTGCCAAAAAATCGGCACCGCATGCATTCTGCAATTCATGGTGAATTGTCGAATAAATAGGGGAGTTAGCACCTTTACCAATAATGGTAGTGGTTGTGTGGCCCATGTGGCCAAGCGCTGATCGCAAAAGTAGCACATGTGCGTTGATCCGTTGGATTCTCTATGCGAATGGTCATATGGTCGAGGGTGGTGTGACCGTGGGCTAACCATTTGAAACCCTCGTACGTGCATGTCTTGGAAATATGGAATGTTCTTTGGTATAGTGACTGTGCTCTCTTTATATGGAAAGGTCATGTGAATTATGGTAAGAGCAAGGGCTGGGATAAGCCCCAGTCCAGACTCCTCCCGATGATAGGTTATATCAACTTTAAAACATAGTTAAATGCATATGGGGCTAAGGAACATCAGTTGGCGGAAGGGTAGCCCAGCCTATGCTAGTACTCTGCAACTCCTAGAGGTTGTTGGTTTGATCCCCATAGACTCGAACCAAAAGTTTACACCATGGAGGGGTGCCATGTGGCAGCCCATGTATGGGCCACGTGGCACCATACCATTGGTCCCCAACCATGCCACATGTCAAAACTAGATGGGTCCATCTCATGTGCTAATCACCTTTCCACGTTAACACTTCTTCCCAATCAACAATCTATGTCAGCTGCATGGTCGTACGAACTACACTTCCAGCTGCCATGTGGCCTATATGGATTGTACGAACTATACAGTCAACAATTTATTTCTTGTTTGGAAAAGTGGGAAGAACGCAATATCTCTCGCATATGACATCTATTTCAACTCGTTAAAGTTGTGTTGGAATCATGAGGATGAGTTCTATGCACGAGTCTATTTTCAAGCAATTCAGAGCACTTTGATTTTTGAGAATATTTTGATCCCCTAGATCACTCCTCCTGTAATATCCCCAGGATGAACCCAATTGTAATGTAAATGAAAATGTCCTTAAGCTCGTGAGTTCTATGATAGCATTGTGTATGCACCTTTCATGGCATAGTGCGCACATGTACATCACAATAAAATGAGGAATTTTGCACATTGCAGGATACCACGCGCAGCAACATAAGTGTGCACGATTTTGAGGCCAGGTAGCCTTTTTGTGTATATGTTTTGTTTTATAGGCTAGTAAGCTAGTTATTATAAGCTAGGATGCTTATGTTTTGATTAGGCCGGAGAGCCTAGATGTTAAAGGCCAGTACACTTATTTTTGTATATGTCTCATAATTAATATAAAACACATCGTTGCACACAGACCGACCATGATAAAAGAGATGGGGGACTAAACTACACTAGTAGGGAAAGGGAGGGGATAAAAGTTAAGGAAAAGGGCGAAGCTAGGGAGTTTAATCCAAAAAGGAATATTATATTAATATCTCTTAAATCCTAAAGCATGGATAATTATTTTATCCTAAGTTCTAAAGTTGGGGACAAGTAGGCCAAAGTAGCTCCCAACATGACAAGTGTCAAGTTGGGGACATGCATACATATTGTTGGGACTCGGTTCATTTTCCCATGTTTTCGATCATTCTTCCCATCATTCCTTGCATCATTCAGTCATCCAGTCAATCATCCATGAGAATGCACACATCCATTAAGCTATCCTTTGTATATTCATGATTGTACCTGGACCTGTATCCATACCCATTTTGTGTTGATATATCTGGTTATCTTGGGAGATGGATGGAAGAAGAAGTTTGTCAGGCCCATGGGGTATTGAAGAGGTGGGTTGTCTGGCCCATGATAAATTATCTGGGTCAGAGAATTGTTGGGAATTAATTTCTAGAAGGTGCTAAACTACAACTACATTGCTCTAAGACTTCCTATCTAGCCTACTGCTAAAGCCCAGAAAGGAAGTGGGGCAGCCGAAGGACTATTGAGCAGAGAAGGGGCACAATTCCTGGGTGGGACATGCATGTGGGGAATGAGGAATTGTAGGTTGTTATTTTGAGTTGGCACCTGATATGGAGTCTTTCCTGTTGTCTATGAGCCTTTAGCTAGGTTAGGAATCCCTCTACCCAGGTAGAGTTTAGTCCTAGCTCGGGGGTGACTCAATATTGAGACTGATGAATAACGTTGTCTAAGGCTAGGAGGTTCGTGGAAGGTCTGCACATAGTTGGTGACATTCTTACCAAGATAAGCTCCAATTGTGTGATAAATTTACATGCTGCATTGTTATTTACGTGCTTATTTCTATGAGTTATCATAAGTGCAGTTATAATTGTGTTTATTTTTATAGGTATTTCCTGTATATGCTGCATGTATATGTTTATTGTTATTTTAGTGTGAATATGTGTATTTATAGATGTATTTGTATGTTTACATTTTATATATAATTTTAGGAACCAAATATCAATATAGCATAGAAAAACCTCAGAAAAAGTACTCAACGCCTTGAA
>CBVK0100352716.1:0-20663 GCA_900067695.1 Picea abies
ACAATACAAATAGTAAATTATGAGGGATATAGTGGAACACATGTATAGACGTATTTTCCAATTATAATATAGAAATCAATCCAATGATTCCAATAACCAGGTTTTATTTAAACTACATGAAGCATTTCCAGAGCAATGGTCAATGAGACCTGTCAGACTTACAATAACAAAAAATACAACAATAAAAAATAATCATTCAAAAAGTAATATTCCTAAAAACACATTTTTAGAATATATATATATATCAATTTTGTGATATTTAGTTTTCGTATATCAATATAAAAATATTTTATTGTCATGTTATTTTTTCAGGAAAATTATGAAAATCCCAGAGGACCAACGAGCTTATATCCAAAATATGCCAGTAGGAATGTCCAAAAAAGTGTACAAGGAGATGGTCAAAGAAATGGACATAATTGCATCGCAGGAGGAGCTATCTCAACAACAACGTGCTTCAAATGTATGTAATCGTTGAATTTTTCTATTAGGTACAAATAATTGATTTAGCATTAAATATTAATTTTCAAATATTCTCTTACAAAAAATAAAAGAAAATGGAATTCATTCTGCACATAAAATTGGACGACAAGGAAGAAAATGGTTTATAGCAAAATTTGTGAGTAATTGTTATTTCCTTATAACAACTTAAGGTTATTTTTTTTGTATATTTTAAGTTTTTTTACAACAATCATCCTTGAATGTCTTCAAACAGGTGCTAACACACAAAGAAGAGCCATCAAAAAAATTGATTGACATTGGGTTAATTAAGGGTTGTGAGTATATGTTGGCATATCAAAAATTAATTGTGGAATTTGTAAGTATAATCTATGTTGTTTTACTTCTATCATTTTATAATTAATGAAACAAAAATAATACTTTATATTAAATCTATGGTTTATTATGGGGTATAAAACTTGCAGGAAACAAAGTATGGAACCGAGCCAACAAAAGAATTGTTGAAACAAGGGATGAGATTTGATTTTGAACATATGTGTATGATTCAAGAGTTAATTCTTACTTTGTAGGTACACTTCTTTTCAATTTACATTCAAGTATATTATTTATTTCAATTTTCATTATTCTCACCAATGTAGATAGACTCATTACCATTTATTTTTATGTGTGCAACTCAAGCACTAACAACAGTTCTAGTGAAGAATGATGACCAATATATTTGGATATCAATGCAATCTGCAATTGTATTTTTTGAAATAATTGTTTGTGAAAATCATACATTTTTGTTTAATGGAATGAGCATACTGTCCCAATTGAAAGACAAGGGATTACCGATAAGCGTCCCATTTTGTATGACAAATACCCTCTTATTCATATAATAAAATATGTTTTAATTTATTCTATTGCATTGTCCAATGTCGATGTGAAATGTTACATCACTGATTAAATATATGGGTGACTAAATATTATAACGAAGAGATGAAAAATCTAATGATATAATAAATTAATCCAAACATCATATCCAAAACCACTAATCAAAATATAAGATATATGTAAATTTTTTGATAAATAATGGAATTAAAAAATAACAATAATTGCACTATCATAGGTCGATGTTTCTTGGTTTATTTTAATTATTAATCTCGTCGGTGCATTTTATATGAATTGTGCACCAATGATTTTATGTGATCAATTAGCACTAGTTTCAATATTTATTTAATACCACAAAATTATATTAAAAAATTGGCCTTCGGTGCGTTAAGAATATACAAAGCACCAATGCTTTTGTGTTATTAACAAGCACTGATGCTTTAGGATTATTAATAAGCATCGATGCATTTCTGTTATTAATATGCACCGATGCTATTGTGTTATTGATAAGCACCGATGCTTGTTTGTTACTGAAAAGTATTGGTGCTTTCTATATTTAATGCACCGAGGGGGATTTTCAAGGTAATGCACAGGTGCATATTATTTTATGCAACATCAATGCCTTGTTATTAATAACGCACAGGTGCGTTCTAAGTAGAAATACCCGGTGCTTAATTATTTTTAACTCTCCCAATGTGTTTTACTGTTAAAGCATCGGTGCTTATAAGACAAACACCCCAGTGCTTAAAAATTTTACTACCCCGATGCTTGAATTTAAGTGTACAACATCGGTGCGGTACGTGTATGTACGCACTGATGCTTGTTACTCATACAAGCGCACCAATTTGTAAACATTCGCTAACACCTCCGGCCGCCCATATTTTTTTAATTATAATCAAGTTCCATTATAGTATCCGCAAAAACATCTACCATCGAAAACAAATGTTGTAGCAGAGTTTTTTATTTTAAATTTGTGAATTTTGTAACACTAGAAACCTCTGCTAAAAGGTCTTTTCCTTGTAGTGGTAGAAGATAAAAATTTAAGGACTTCGAAAGGAATTAGATTAGTGAGGGATTTAATTATTTATCACCTTATATCTATTGATGATATTTTACTCTTTTGTAATGGTACCAAATGGGATGCTCATAAGACAAAATAAATTATGGACTTATATCATTTGGCAAGAAGGATGATTGTAAATATAGACAAATCTACCATATCTTTTATGGGAGTAAATTAAGAAGACAAGAGGGTTAGTTTACATATGTTACCCTTCAAGGAAGTTGACTTACATTCTGGTATCAAGTATGTAGGGATTTACTTAAAACCAAATGAATACAAAAAAAGAACCAGGGGTAGTTGATCTCAAAAGTAGAAAAGAGACTCTCTCTTTGGTGCAACAAGTGGTTTTTGTTGGGAGGAAGGCTAGTGTTGACTAAATCAGTATTGGAGGAAATTATTGTGTATTGAGTTTCTTTAACATTCATACCTAAAGGACTTTTAGATAAGATAAGGAAATTGACCTTCATATTCTTATGGGTTGGATCTAGTGAGATGAAGAGCTTTCCTTAGGTATCATGGAAAAAAATGATGTTCCTAAAGAAATGGGAGGTTGGGGAATTAAGACTATTCATTGTTTTGAAAAAGATTTAGTAGCAAAGTGTATCTAGTGAATTATCGAAAGAGTGTTGGGTATGTGTTATATTCTTTGCATATGTGTGTGTGGGTGCATAAGATTTGACAACTGTGTATGACAATACCAACTTCCTTCGATTTTTATGTCGTGTGCATGGTGCTTTCCTGGGGGGATCATAGGTTTGCCCCCCCCCTTGGCTATGCCCAACATTTGACTTTGGGTGGTATCCTAGAGCATATAGGGTTCAGGGAAGCGCCCCGAAAAAAATCTTTTTGGGTGGTTTTCCTATTTTAATGGATTTTCCTATTTTTAGTGGTTTTCTAAATTATTTCCAGATTAAGGGATTAGGATTTTGGTAGCTATGAAATACCTAAAATATTATATATATTGTATTGTGAATGGTGAAATTAATACAATGAAGAGTTGAAAGGTGCGACACCAAGGAAGGTTGGTTTTCTCCTGGTTAAGGGTTTCCAACGTAAATCTCTGTGTACTATATGTATGAGCGATTAATTAATTTTTGTTTTTCCTAAGAATCTGTATGCATTTATTTACTATACCATTCTCCCACTTGTTGTTTTCTTTGCATACAGGGGTTCACATGATTACATAGTCAAAAATCCAAGGCAACAATGCCTATTGTTACTCTACACCAAGAGAAATTCTTTGTGCTCATAGACTTTGTCAATGAATCTGCAACATTCTTCAAAGTGTCAACCTTTTCCAGCAACACCTTCTTTTCTTCAACCATATCTCTCACAAAGTGATACTGGACATAAAAATGCTTTGTCTTGGAATGATAAAAAGGGTTCTTTGTCAGGAAGATTTCACTCTAAATGTCACAATCTAATCTCACTGCTTGTTGTACCAACCCAATACCTAAACACAATCTTTGTAACCATACTAATTCCTTGCTTGCATGAGTGGATTCCATGTATTCAGCTTCTGTAGTTGAGAGTGCCATTACAACCTGTCTTTTGCTCATCCAACTAATTTCTCCTCCAAATAGGTTAAACACATACCCACTTGTAGATCTTCTGCGATCCATATCTCTAGCTCAATTTGCATCAACATACCCATGTATTTTCAATACTCTGTCCAATCCTGGTCTTCCTTGGTAGCACAATTCATAACTGGTAGTGCCACGCAAATACTTGAAGACCCTCTTCACTGTTGTCCAATGCTCCTTCCCTAGTTTTGACATATACCTGCTCAAAAATCCCACTGCATGTGCAATGTCCAGTCTAGTACAAACCATTGAATACATCAAACTGCCAACTGCACTGGCATATGAAACATGGGACATGTCCTCTTCTTCTTCCTATGTCTTGGAACACTAATCTGGAGATAAATTTACACCTATAGGAATAGGAACCTTGACTAGTTTACTTCCATGCATATTAAACCTATGCAATATCATCTCAACACATTTTCTCTGATTCAACCAGAGTTTCCTGTTTGCACGATCTCTTTTAATCTCCATTCCCAGAATGAAGTTAACAACACCGAGATCCTATTAGCACTCTGTAATTTGCCTAAGGCTGCTGAGGCAATCACAGAGGTAACCTTGAACCACTTCGAGTCTTGGATCTAGCCCTCCAAGACTCAGAGAGGGATCTCTCTTTCAAATTTAACTTGGTTTGCAAGGGATGGATTTTAGGCTAGCTATAAAAGTATAGGGTTTTGGTTTTGGTTTTTAAATGGTCAGTTTGGGACAGTAAGGAGGGCCATTGGGAAAATGGAGTCTGTGTTTTAAACAAGGTGATTTAATTCTCAGATTTGGACAAATCCTTTCACAGGGCAAGGTAGCAGCAATATTGGATCGAATCAAGTTATGATGGCACCGGTTTAAGGAAGAAAAAGGGGAGGAAAAAGCCAAGCAAAGGAGAAGCTAAGAATTCCTAAGCTGGGTTCTTTAGATGAATAACATAAAGATTATCACAAGCTGAGAGGCAGAGTATCTGCTGATAAATTCTGCCTCTATAACATTCCTTTTGATAATAAGAACTGAAAACAAAATGAAAGATAACAGGAAAACATTTTAACAGAGAGAAATTCCACCAATATCACTACACAAGAATCCTGTAAAAGAAGCAGGCACATCACTGATAGATCATTAAAAATTACAGAGAAATTATCTGGCTAAAACACAACCCTCATCCAACAAAGAAAAAATAAAGCTACAAGTCTAGACCTCTCACACAGGTCGACCATCTCCTACTCTGCCCCAGTCGAACCCTCATTCTATCTTTTACAAGTGTATAAATACCAAATCCCCTCAGTCTTAAGAAAATTCGAGCTCATGACTCTGCACTCTAAAAATAGGAAAACAATTACAAAGATTGACACATGTCAGTTAAGATTGACACATGTCAGTTGTCTCCTAGAACAATACAAATAGTAAATTAAAAGGAAACTGTATTTAGAAACTGTTGCTTTAGTTGTCTCAAATTTGTTGGAAGTTTGTTGATGCCTGTCCCTCAAATCTGGGAAAGGATAGCCACTTGTCCCTTAGGTTGATGGTCCTCTGCCTGGAAAAATAAAGGTACTATGCCACCTCCCTCTAACTGCTGCCTTGAAATCTAGATCTGTATCCTGTCGTTGATTCTGTGCATAAAAATTTGTGATATGGAATTGATTTTGTGCCATCTGGAAACACTGATAAGATCCCTGAAAATCGGGGGAAAATGGTATGGAGATAGCCCTTATTTAGAGGTTCGACACATCACTTTGCCAACAACAATAGCATCATCTGCAACTGTAGCTTCTCCTTCTTTAATTCACCTCCAGATTTCTTCGATTAAGCCTCCATATCTCATTTCAGAGTAAGCCTGCATAATTTCATTCTCATCAAATCCCCAAGGAAAGAAGCTACTCCAAACACACAAAAAATCCTTATTTCGTATCCATAAATGATGTGAGAAGAATGCCAACAAATCGACCATAACAATAATGATCAAGTGGACACTGGATCCTGTTTCAAACACCTAGTTCAGGTTACCAATAATCTATTGTGGAGAAGACAATTTAATCCGTGGACATTGAGACTGTTCTAGAATGCCCATGATCTTCAAGAAGTTTGTGGGACGCATTTTTTGACATGATTTGCTAAGCAACACTGGGTCCAAATGCCAAACTCCAACTCACATAACCTCTTTACAGTAGCATAAAGGCGTTTGTTATCTTGTTGAGGCATTATGCAGAGGATAAGCTCGAGAGGGTTACCATTCTCAACTACCATGTTCTCTACAGGCCAAAAATAAAACTGAATGAACATTATTCCAGGAAATCAAATAACCCATTATAGTAGGTTTAGTTGTTGTCTGTAAAATCGGCATCTATAACATCATCACCCTGAGATCTTCAATCTTATCTGAAAGATCTGACATTAACCCTTTAAGCATATTAACCTCATCTTCTATGGCACTTATAGCCAGTGTGCCATTATGGAGATCTCCCTCAGAAACATTATTTGCCTGTGCATCTTTGCCAGAACTTTCACCCTTGGATGTCTCATCTTCATTTGTGAGTCTCTGCATATGGGATGCACATATTGAAAAAGCCCGTTGGCAGTAATTTAGAGCATCTGGAATCTTGTTCTGCATCTGTAGAGCCAAACATATCTTAAAGCATAGTTGTGAAATATGACGACTGTTGGGTTCCTCCAAGCATTCTAATATAGAAAGAGCTCTCAAGTAATCACTTAATGAAGTCTGGAAATCCTCTCTTTCCAAAGACACATCTCCTAAGGCACTTATAACATCCACTTTTTCGATAGTATCTTCCTGTTTATCTAGAATACTATAGCAGATTCAAGCATCTTCCATGCCAAATCTAGATCTAAATCTTCTTCATATTCACCTTCCACATCAACATCCTCACCAACATCTTCCTCGTCACTTTCTTCTCCTTCAGCACCTTCCTCTTTGTCCATTGTCCCTTCATCCATAGATTCGATGCCATCTTGATCACTGACAGAGCCTTTACCTTTGTCATTCCTAATAGGAACTTTAGTAACAAGAGGTTCAGAGGGTTCACCCTTGCCAACTTTCCTAGAGATCACTTCTGTGGAATTCTTTGAAGAAGACTCTACCTTCTTTGCTAGAGCAGCACTCTCATTACAAATTAGGGTTCATAAGCACACCAGGTACGCGCAGTCACCTTCTATGAACGCATGTTTATCGGTGTTGGACACCTCGAATCCGGCTTCAAACACTTGGCGGAGGGTTTTAGAAGCTGCGCTTTATATTTTTTTTTGGTTTCCTGTGGGCAATATCCCACATCCACATGGTGGAATGAACTTAGCGCATTTAAATTAGCCGACCGTCTCATGTTGTGTCGATGAATTGAGCCCGATGCTGGGATTTGGGGTTTGGTGTTAGCGCTGAATTTGGTTTGTGTGTTTGCTGTAGGTGCGTGAACAGGTGCTGACTCTCGGTTCTGAAGGCTTGGAGAATGGCCCTCGGCCAGTATAACTTTTGCCTAAACTATTATATTTTTTTTTTTCAAAAAATTTATAATTTGAAAAAACCAAAACCAAATACTCTGTATCAAGGCCGAGGGGCCAAATTTTTCTTTAAAGACCAAGAAATTTATAAATAAAACCAAAACTTGGCTGATAAACCAACTTTGCCTTTACCCCCAAAGTCAAATTTTGCCATTTCAAAACACTTCACAATTTGTGATAAAATTGCACTGGAACTTGCTTTGATGCTTGCACGCAAACACTCGTCTTATGCTTGGTCAGTATCGGGCGCTTTCTACCGCCTTCACCATGCGTAATGAGCGAACACATATGCTTGAGATAGATACATATTATTCAAAAAACTGATACCCTATTATATAGGGTCCTAACAGATCCTTCATGTCAAATTTGGAGGATAGCTATGATTTCACCTCCTTTATAAAATCCATGTTATTTCCTACCAACAACATGTCAAAAACATACAACACTACATAAATGAAGTGATTACCAACCTGCTTGGAATATACACAGTGATCAACCCTGCATCTCACAAATCCCAATCCAAGGATGTATGTGTCAAAGTTTTGGTATCACATCCTAGGTGATTTCTTCAGACCATATAGTGACTTATTTAGCTTACATACCAACTCTTTCTTTCCCTTCACTACAAATCCTTCTAGCTGCTTCATGTAGATTTCTTCTTCAAGATCCCCATGTAGAAATGCTGTCTTCACATCCATCTATTCCACTTCAAGATAAAAATAAGCAACAATAGATAAAAGAAATATAATAGAAGTTAACTTGGCAACATGGGAAAAAATCTCACCAAATTCAATTCCGTTTACTTGGGAATAACCTTTTGCTACTAACCGAGATTTGTATTTATCGACTTTTCCTTCTGCATTAAACTTCTTCTTAAACAACCATTTTCTACCAACATATTTTCTTCCAGCTGACAAATCAACTAGATCCCATGCCTCATTCTTATCCAAGGCATCCATTTATTCAACCATGGCCTTCTTCCAAAGTTTACTATCCTCTAAATTCATTGCTTCCCTGACAGTTTTGGGATCATCATCAGTAATAGATAAAACAAAATTAGAACGAAAATTAGGTGGACTATACCTTTCTGGTTTCTTTCTTTACCTCACCGATCTCCTCAATAATGAGGTATGAGGTTCTTCTTCTTCTTCTTCATCTTCTTCAGTTGATTCATATTTTGGATCATCCAACTCAAACTCTATTTTCTCAGGTTCTTCTTACCTTGGTAGGAATTATTTTTTGGGAACATCTTTCACCTCTCTAAAAATAACATCCCAACTGTAAATAGTCTTTCTTAGTTTATGGGTTCCAAAGCTTATAACTTTTCACACCATCTTTATAACCAATAAAGATACACTTTTCAGCTTTATTATCCAACTTACTCCTATTTTCCTTTGGAACATGTACATACGCATCACAACCAAACATTATGAGATGTTCAAAAGAGGATTTCTTACCAGTCCATACCTCATGTGGAGTTTTATCATATAGTGATGATGAGGGTGATCGATTGACCAGGTAACATGTTGTACCCACTGCCTCTGCCTAGAATTCATGTCCTAACTCGACACCCCTAAGCATGCTACTTGCTTTTTCCATTAGTGTCTTGTTCATCCTTTCTACAACCCCATTCTGCTGAGGTGTGTATGGAGTAGTCATTTTCCTTTCTATACCACACTTCTTACATAATTATCCACCATTATCTGTCCTCAATACCTTTATTTTCTTCTCTATTTGATTTTCTACCAGAGCCTTAAACTCTTTAAATTTATCAAATACCTCAGATTTATTTCTAAGAAAATAAATCCACTTGTTCCTTGAGAAATCATCTATGAATGAAACATAATACATAGATTTATGTAGTGATGGAACAAGAACAGGTCCAAACACGTCACTGTGTATCAACCCTAAGATCCCCTTTGCTCTTGTAGCACCAGATGAGAATATTACTCGATTATGTTTACCATATATGCAATGTTCACAAAAATCAAAATCGAGAGTGCAATTAGACATACCTTCAACCATACCTTTACCGTGTAGTGTTCGGAGGCCTTTTTCTTCAATATGCCCCAGTCTTTGATGCCACAACATGGCCTTATTTCCAAGGAAAATATTGGTCTTGTCTTCTTTATTTATCTACTCAGGGACAATAGAACTGTTACACCCATTAGTATAAGTGCTTCCCAACAACTTGTACAGATTTCCATAGTGAACTCCCCTCACCAACACCATTTCTCCTCGTACCATCTTGCAAGTGCCCTTTCCCAATACAGTATCCACACCTGCATCATCCAACTTGCTTACAGATATCAGGATCCTGGCTAGTTTTAGAATGTGCAGAATTCCAGAGAGAGTTATAATCATTCCATGTTTTAGCAATAACTTAACCCTTCCACGTCCCATGATTTTGACTGTCGAGTCATCTCCTAGGAATACATCACCACCATCGTGTTTTTCATATTCACATAATCACTCCCTGTGAGGAGTCATATGATATGATGCACCTAATTCGATCAACCATACACCATGGTCTGCATGTGTACCTATAGATGCCAAGTAAACATCACCTTCTTATTTAGTGGAGGTTTTTACCTCTTTGGAAGAGGTATTATTGGATCTCTTTGGTGTATCAAACTTCTTAGACTTGCAATATTTCTTATAATTCCCTGCTTTACCACACTTCCAAGATTTCCTCAAATATTTTCCTAGAGACTTAGATCTACCTGTAGATTTAGATCCCCCCCCTTCCCCTGAAGACTTACTAGGATTCCTGTCTTGGGTACCATCTCTTACAAATAAATCATCTGTGCTATGACCATCAATGCTTTTCCACCTCATCTCTTCAGACAAAAAGGATGCAACTACATCCTCATACTTCAATGTAGATTGAGTGGTACCACCAATTGATACAACCAGATTATCCCAATATTTTGGCAAAGAACATAACAAAGTAATAGACTTATCTTCTTCTACAATCATAATATTAACAGAGACAAGTTGACTTACCAGAGTATTGAAGGCATTTAGATGTTCTATCACATGTTCTCCATCTTCCATCCTAAGATGATACAACTTCTTTCGAAGAAAAAACTTGTTTACCAGTGACTTTGATTGATACAAATTCCCTAACTTGTCCCATATTTCCTTGGCTGTAGATTCTCTCGAGAAATTCAACAACACCGAATTTTCTAGGTAGAGTCGAATAATACTCCTTGCTCTTCTATCCAACTTCTCCAAATATTCCTTCAACATACCAATAGGTTGTCTACTAGTAGTTTGTGTACTAGTTGGTTGTGTACTAGTAGATTGTGTGCCAGTAGACTGCGTACCCGTAGGCTGTGTACTAGGATCCAAAACAATCCATTGTTCTTTTTCTACAAGAAGGTCCTCCATCTTGAGCTTCCATATCTCAAAGTTTTTACCGTTGAACTTCTCTATCTCGATTCTATAAGAGCTCTCCATTCCTCTTTCTACACTCAAATCACCACTACAAAAGCTCCCACTGAGCCCGGGTTTATCATAGACCCAAGATAAAATTGATCTATCAAGACCGAGGGAAACCCTCAACAACAAAGGCATCCCCCTGAAGCAAAAAATGAGCTCTGATACCACATGTAAGTTTTAAACCTATGAAGTAAAGCAATGCATACAGATTCTTAAGAAAAACAAAAATTAATCAATGGCTCATACACACAGTACACATAGTTTTACACTGGAAACCCTTAACTGGGAGAAAACCAACCTTCCTTGGTGTCGCACCTATCAACTCTTCATTGTATTAATTTCTTTTTTTCTTAAGAATATGTATGCATTGATTTACTTCATAGGTTTAAAACTTACAAAGAGGAGGTTTATGGGTAAGAACAATGTGGAAAAATTATATTGCACCCTAATTAGTGGAAGAGTAGCTTCAACCTTCAAAGAAATCATTTAATAATGCTTCTGTAATTTGGAAGGCAATGGTTTTTGGCCTTTCCACTTGTGGGAAGATGGCTTGTATGGAAAGTCATTGTTGGAAATAGAATGAGAATAGTGGAAGACCCTTGGGTGGGGTGTGATGAGAATTTTCAATTGCCAATGAACATGGTGGAATCACTAAGAGAAAGAGGTCTTATCTATTTACATTAAATAGCTGACCCAATAAAATCCAATATATTCAACCATAAATGGCTACCAACTACAACTTTGGGCTTCATGGCTGATGAGGGGAAACTGTGGGAAAATTATTGTCATACTCTAAAAAATAGCCATGTTCAAATAAATGATAAAGAGGATAAACTAATTTGGTCAATGAATATTGTAGGAGGTGGTTACACTCCAAAATTAGGGTATACAACTCTAAGAGAAGAAGAAGGGGTCCAAGATTTGGATGAGTGGTTCAAAGAGGTCTAGAAATTCAAATGAACTCATAAATCAAGATTTTTACATGTCATTGGTATTTAATAAAAAACTTCCTACATGGGACTTTTTAGAAATAAAGGGATGTGCTCATTTTTCCATATACAATATAGAAATATTTTCACCCAACCATAGGCACAAAGGCCACCCCCAAGCACCTTAACCTTGACATATAGAATAATTCCGGTAGCAAACCAATAACCAACCAAGGCTAGTGCACCTTTCTCCAAGGTTAGCACACTAAGCAATAATAACTAGAAAACAAGCAGAAAGTCCAAACCATAACCAAGAGAAAGTCCAACCAAAACCAAAATGTCAGTTGCAGTAGCTGCAACTACACTCCCTCTCCAAACTTGCCCACTACTAGTCCTTATGCACTTGTGAGATTGAGAGTGACAAATGAGCTCTAAATTCCTCTATTTATACTTCTCTATCTCACTTTACTGGGATGACTTCTCTTTCTGGAGGCTAATAACTCAATATTAAATATTCTCTTGAATTGACTTGTCTCATAGGGTTATTATCGAACGTTTTAGGGTTTCTCTTGCTTCCTGAAATATTCTAGTCTTGTCAAAGGTTACACGTGGAGGTTAATACCTTCCGCAACTACCATAATATCAACACTCCCTCCTATCTAGGGAGGTATTAAAGGTAATTGTCTTGAGAAAAGACAAACCATTTGACTGGTAACATCATCATAGCCACACAGGCTATCTCATGATCATGTAGATCAACTCACGAGCAACATCATCACTATCAGTATCATCTGATAGCATCAACTACATCATCTCTTGAAGCCATAATCCATCTGAGTAATTGGGCATGATGTTAAATAATTCACTCACTCCAGAGAGTGATACAAGAACTATTCTTCTAATCTGAACATATGTCCTAGAAGAATAACTATTCCAACAGATGTTGGAAGCAAAGCCATGGGCTACAAGGACTATTCTTCTAATCCGGACATATGTCTTAGAAGAATGACTGTCGTGGACCATTTTCCCTCCGGCCACTACTGTGAACTTAGGGAAAAATTCTGTCATGTACCAATATCTCCACTCTGGTCACTAATCTAAACTCAGGGAGACGAACCATTCTTCTAATCCAGATATATGTCCTAGAAGAATATTTGTCCATGGTATATCAACAATTTTTTAACCTGGACCATTCTCCAAAGGGAAAATGTTTGTCCACCAATAATATTTCCTTCCTGGACCATTCTCCACCTGGAGAATGTATGTCCATCAGCACACTGACTATCCATCTAGTTGGTAATCATCTCCAACACTAGTGGTAGTATTCATGGAAATCAGAACAATGTCATTCAATAGAACAAAATTGTTTCTATCCATAGTAGTACACAACTACTCTCTAGTGGCACACAACCACACCTAGTATCACACAACTACTAAATAGTGACACATAGTCACAACCAGTGGAACACATCCACCATAGTAGCATACATCTACTTTCTAGAGACATACAATCTCCACAACAATCATATCATATGATATCAACCTGTATAACAATATCATGATACAAACTAAGTCACCTAGGCAATTATTACACTCACATCTGTGCGATATGGAAGAGCATCTTCCCTCATAAAGTAAAACATCATCCATGGGCTATCTAGACTATTCTTCCAAGCATAGAAGAATAATTGTCCCTGATTTCTGAGCTCGAACCATTCACCTAACTGGGCCATTCCTCCAACACTAATCATAGTGCAACTTGGAGAGAATGATTCTGCCTTAGGGAATTCATGTCCCTGATTGTTGAACCTGGACCATTCACCTAACTGGGCCATTCCTTCAGCACTAATCACAGTGCAACCTAGAGAGAATGAGTCTTCCCTAGGGAATGACTATCCGGACCAATTCTTATGGAAATGACTGTCCTGCACCAACTTGGAAAATATACCATTCTTTGAAACTTCTCACAATTGTGAACTTCGAAAGAATGATTTCCCTATGAGGCAAAAAATTCTATTTGATCACTACTCAGAGTGATTGCCAAGGATAATGACTATCCTAGACCATTCCCCCACATTGGCCACAATGGGAATCACTGTCTATGGTACATCAACAATCTATCAGACCATTTTCATTACGAAAATGTTTGTCTGATCTGGACCATTTTCCGAACTGGAAAAGTCCCGCTTGTTAGAAATATTGGGCCACTTTCCGGACTGGAAGGTGACTTCCCAACCTAGACAATTTTTTGAACTAGAAAATGATTGCCCATAAATAAATAACATATCAGTGATCCCTCCCAACCTGAGAGTATTATCTTCCTTTTTCAATAAGGAAGTCGTCTCCACGAGCCCTAGCTTGTACCTTAAGTATGTAATTTTTATTTTATTTTATTTTTTTATCTTGGACAAAGGATTTACCAAAATATTTGTTATCTTCTCATATGTGGAGATATACTAGAGAACCACCTCTCCCCTATGGAATTTATCACAGAGAATATAAATGCTTCATCTCAATGTGCTTCGACCTATCATGGAACATTGGGTTCTCTGAAATATTAACATATCTCTGATCATCACAATATATATCACAGTTGAATTCAACACCTGATCAGACAGTCCAGAAACTAACTTACAAAGCCACACTGCTTCCGACATCGTACAAGCATCACAAACTGTAATACACTCTGTTTATACAATGATGAGTGCAACAGACTTATGTTTCCTGCTAGCCCATAACATTGTGGTAAAGCTCAAACTGAAACATATCCAAGTAGCACTTCTTTTGTCATCTGCACCCCCTGCCCAATATGAATCGATAAATCCATGTATATTTATACCATAACTCAAACATCCCACAAGGAAAATATCCGACTGAGTATTCTCCAAATACATTAACGATCCAATCAATTTTCGATACAGAGACGGGTCTACTAGATAAGAGTCTCTCAACTTCTTCAGATCTGTCATCATGGGAGTTTTCCATGGATTTTCAATCCATCATCTCGATCTTATGAAGAATCGTTTCAATATACTTCCTCTGTCATAGGAAGTTTTCACCATGCTTTTGCTGTACATGGGAGGCTCTACACCAATTTTTCTTGAATCCATACAAGGTCTTCTCCCATCTGCATACAAGGGTCTCTTTCTGGTATACATCAAAACCTTGAGGTTTTTCTACATACACTTCTTCTTCAATTACTCCGTTGACAAGAGCAATATTTACATTCATCTGATGTAAACTCCAACCCATGGATACCACAAGAGATATAATGGCTCAGGTAGAGGTATATCTGGTTACTACAACAAGCTGTCATTGTAGTCTTCTCCCTCCTACTGGGAGAACCCTCTAGCCCTGAGTCTCCCCTTGTTTCTATCAATGCTTAAGTATTTTTCACAATTTCCCACATACATTGTTCTTCATCACAACTTCCATCCATTCCTTATGCTTGACTTCTTCAATTGTTTTTTTAAACTGGTTCAATTGGTTGTTCTGACTTTTATTTTTTTCTTGGAATCTTCATGTTCTTCCTCAAGTTTATCTTCAATGTTAGAGTCCATGGAATATTATATAGATTACATGTCTTTATTTCCTAAAGGCTCCAACCTTCCACCATAGGAACATAAATGTAGATGGACAACCAAGGATATTCAAGGATTCTTTTCGAAGAGGACTTCTTCTAGAGTCAAACTGAACACATGCTGATTATCATGGCTATTACTTCCAATGAAGAAAATGGATAGATACTTCATGGTATTCACATATTCTTTAATGTATCATATCATTGGGGATTAGATCCCTCCTAATCCCAGCTTCATGCCTAAATGAGAAATATGCATGTTCTTCTTTTGGAATTCTATGATCATCTCCCTCCATCTGAGAGAGTCCATGCTTCTATTTGTTGTATCTCTCTTTTCTTTCTACAAAGTGTCACAAGCTTGTTATGGTTTCCTTTTGATTTATGACTTCCTTCGAGTCTGACTCCTCTAAGTCTCTTTAAGTTTGTTTCTATCTGTTCTGATTGCCTCCCATCTAGCATTTGTGTCATCATTATAAACTTCTTCTATAACAAATTCCGCAAGGATTGTTCATCAAACATATTTCACAAGGGTGCCTGCCTGGAACAAGAACAACAAGAACAAACATGAATATCTATCTAGAGGAGATGTTAGTTCAAATTGAAAACACGTACAATGAGCATCTATATCAATAGTATTCATATGTAGTCAAGTATTCATTGCACCTAGCAATAATAGAATCTTTCAAAGACTGCTTTCACAATTTGTAATGTAGTAACTATCACCTTTGATATACACACATTTGAAGCTGAACAATTTAATCAAACCTGGAACCTTAAGCCTTGACTACTATGGAGGGTGCACTTGTTCTTCTAAATGCATTGAATCCAAGATTACATCTTTGGACAAGATCTCTAGTACTTTCCCTGCAAACACACTAATGTTTTTCTAGATGATATAACTTAGACAACATATACAAGTGCATATATTTGAAACCTTGTAGCATCGTCCAACTTGTCTTCCAATATGAAACTAGATACCATCTTGAGAAGAGACTAGAAACTCAATCAGAGGATTCAATAGTTAGAACAAGCTAGAAACTCTAAAATTTCAACTTTGACCACACAATCAATTTGATTAGAAGTCAACCTTTGACTTTGTCTTTGACCAGTGAAACTTTGAATTTGATTTTTACCAAAGATTCAAACCTAATTCTTTTTCTAGCTGAGAGTACCAAGAGGTGCGCTAGGCTAGGGCACACTAGGATGTCAAGGAATTAGGTCAAATGCTTCATCATAAGTGTTCGAACACAAGGGTTAGGGTTTGTTGGAGCTGAATAATTAGAAAACCTAGCTACAACTGTAACTGGTGCCATAAAGAGATTAGCAAATAACTTGCAAATCTATGTCCCAGTGGTTAGACTATCTGAAGATATCATGGGCCCATAACCTATTAGAAATAAAGGGATGTTCTTGTTTTTCCATATACAATATAGAAACATTTTCACCCAACCATAGGCACAAAGGACACCCAAAAGCACCTTAACCTTGACAGACAAAATAATTCCAGTAGCAAACTAATAGCCAACAAAGGCTAGCGCACCTTTCTCCAAGGTTAGCAAACTGAGCAAGAATAACCAGAAACCAATAAAAAATTCCAAACCATAACCAAGAGAAAGTCCAACCAAAACCAAAATTCTAGTTGAAGTAGCTGCAGTTGCACTCCCTCTCCAAACTTGTGCACCACTAGTACTTATGCAGTTGTGAGAGTGAGAGTGAAAAATGAGCTCTAGCGCCCTATATTTATACTGCTCTATCTCACTTGACTGATTCAAATTATCTTTCTGGAGGCTAATAACTCAATATTAAATATTCTCTTGAGCCGAATTGTCTCCTAGGGTCATTATCCAATGTTTTAGGGTTTCTCTTGCTTCCCAGAATATTCTAGTCTTGTCAAAGGTTACATGTGTAGGTTAATACCTCCTGCAACTACCATAATATCAAAAGGAATGTTGGAATGGTACAAGTAGATGCCCATTATGCAAGTCATTTGAGGAAAACATCTCTCATATACTTATTTTGTGTTATTATACTTTGTTAGTGCGGAAGGAGTTAGAGGTGCATTTAGGATTAATTAATGAAGGGATTCAGTAAAGGTTTCTCTTAGACTCTGGTGTGAAAATACTCAATCCAAACCATTCAAAGCACTGTCTCTCACTGTATATTGGAAAATTTGGTAGGTAAGAAATTCAAGTTTATTCGACGATAAAGTCATCCCTCCTCAGATATGTGCTTCTCAAAAAATATATATCCTTAATATTTTCAAGTAGATACCGGATCCAAAACCTCCTAGATTAATAAGAGAAGAATTCATCGAAAAAATAGGAGCACGGGGTTACTTTGATGGAGTTGCTTGGGGGATACCATCTTTGGGTGAACCTGGAGGAATTTATATTGTTATAATTCCACTTTATGGAAATACAAAGTAGGTTTGGGTAGAAGTACAAATAACAGGGAAGAAACAATAACTTTAAAATTGGTCCTAGCATTTGTTGTATAGAAAGGAATTCAAAATTTACAAGCCCACTTGATTTTTGAGTTGGATGGTTCATGGTTTGAATGATCGAACACCTGATATGGATAAGAACCTAGAGAATTGGAAATTATTACCTGTTCAAACTGTTGGCAAATGTTTAACAGATAGCGTACGCTTGTCATTGATGGCAAGTACAATAGTGAAGATGGCAGGATCAGAATGTGTATCGATGGACAAACAGGAACAACGTAGGCTCAAGAGAAATTAGTGCAGAGTCGAAATTCTTCCAAGTAAGAAGGAAGTGTAAACTTGGAGGAGAAGCGTCGCTGATCGTTGGATCCCATCCAAAATTCCTGACAGCATGAGGGTCGTCAGATCTGAATAAAAACAAGAAGAGTGTGTGCTGAAGAGAAGGATAGATCTTAGGTGTTAGATCTGAGCGAACTTGGAAGCTCGTGAGTGGAAGAGCCAAGTGTTGGGTGTTCAAAGTCGTGAGGCGGCGAAGTGGCGAGAAGATTAGGCCCGTCCATCTGGGAAGGACGTGTGGCAGAGATAAGAGAGATCACGTGAACTCGGGGTTTCGCAGGATAAAGGCCCAAGTATTGGGTGTTCAAAGTCACGAGGATGCGAGTTGGTGAAGTGGCGAGAAGATCAGGACCATCCATCTGGGAAGGATGTGTGGTAGAGAATGGAGAGATCTCGCGAACTCGGGGGTTCGCAGGATAAAGGCCCAAGTATTGGGTGTTCAAAGTCGCGAGGCGCGAGGACGCGAGGCGACAAAGTGGCGAGAGATTTATAGCCATCCATCTGGGGGGACAGGTGGTGAGAGATCGAGAGATCTCGCGAACTCAGGAGTTTGCAAGTTGAGAGTCCAAACATTGGGTACTCCAAGTCACGAGGTCGCAAGGTAGCGAGAGAAGGACAACTGTCGGATTCAGATCATAGGAGGTCCATTGGATCTACGCGGGGATCACACGTGGCGAGAGATCATCATCTCGTTGACTAGAAAGTCAAAGGAATAGTGAGATGCAAGATCGTGATTTAATCAAGGACCGTTGGATCAAGAGGATGCGTGACGAAAGATCAGAGCACCATAAAGCTTCATCTCGGAGTTTCGCGACTCGTGACTTGGAAAGGAAAGAAACATAACCACCAAACTCGTGAGATGCGAGATCACGATAAGATCCTGACTGTAAATACATCAAAAGATGTGGACCGTTGATCTGAGCTCCATCTCAGAGTCTCGCCTATCGCGACTTGGAGTAACGAAAATCTCCAACGAAGGAACAACGAGATGCGATATCACGATGAGATCAGGACCGTTGATTCACCAAGATCATGAACCGTCGATCAGGGTCGATGAAGATCAAGAGTTCGACTGTCTCAGAGAAGACGAAGAGTCTTAAATTGCCAGATAGACTGAGGAATCTCAGTATAACATACAGTGATGCTGGACACGCGGGGCGAACCACCAGAGAAGCTGAAGAGTCACGATGATAATCAGACAGAGCACTCGAGAGGTGGAGGATAACGGTGCAGAGTCATCATGCAGAGGCATTGCGAACACTACATGCACAAGGTGCACAGAAGCTATAAATACACGGTACAGAGAAGAGATGGGGTTACTGTTGCTGTTGGAGGTTGTTGTGAGTGTTGTTGGTAAAGGTGATTTAGGTGTGAAGAAGGAGGAGAGTGCAGCAGCTGAATAACACAGAAGAGGAACTGTGCAGAGAATGGAGATGGCACACAGAGCATAAAAAGAAGAATACCAGACAACGCAAGTGATGTGAGCAGAAAGGCAATGAGGCAGACAGAGCAATGAAATGCAACAGAACAGTGATAAGTCGGGTAAGCCAATGTTGAACATTATATCACTGTAATAAGTTTCAAAAGAAAAGATTTATATTTCAGGGTGGTTGGGAGGTGCTAGGGAGGACTATTGTCCTCAGAGGTTCAAGTGGGTGCTTGAACACAGGGAGTTGGTGCTTCCTTCTAGTTGGTGCTAGAGAAACCATGGAGTTGGTGCTTCCTTCTAGTTGGTGCTAGAAAAACCAGGGAGTTGGTGCTTCCTTCTAGTGGGTGCTAGAGAAAATAGAGAGTTGGTGCTCTCAGCAAGTTGCAGCTTGCTAAATAGAGGTTGTAGCCTCATTATGAGTTGGTGCTCATATGTATGATAATGTAAATATTGTAACCATTACTTATCATATAAAGAAAAAGAGGTTTTTACCCTGTATGGGTTTCCTCATGAAATATCTGTCTCTGTGATTCTCATATATGTGACTGATGCTGAATGTGCCATTGTTTATTTCCTTGCATTATTGTGATCATCATTTAGTGTCTCAGCAACGAGTTTAAAAGAAGCATAATTGTTTAAGCACGGTAACAACTGATTCACCCCCCCCTCTCAGTTGTCCAACAATTGGTATCAGAGCTGGCCCCTTTTATCTAAGAGTAGATCCTAGAGCTTAAACATGTCAAGTCATGAAGGAAATTCAACCAATAAGGCCCCTCTGTTCAATGGAACAAACTTTGCCTTCTGGAAAGTTAGAATGAGAACCTACATAATGGCTTTAGGTGCAGATGTCTGGGATGTGGTAGAGACTGGTTATGTAAAGCTAGTTGTGCTAGCTAATAAGGACGACAAACTAGAATTTATCTTCAATTCTAAGGCTATGAATTCTATCTTGAGTGGGCTTGCAGAAGCAGAATTCGTAAAAGTTATGCATCTAGGAACTGCCAAAGAAATGTGGGACAAACTCATTAACAG
>CBVK0100352717.1:0-20663 GCA_900067695.1 Picea abies
GTAAATAAGTTGCACTGAGGACAGTGCAAAAATAAGGGGAGGGGATTGTTACACCCCAAGGTCAATCCTCTGTTGAATTGTAATTATGTTTATAGGCTGGTGAGCCAAGTGTTTATAGGCTAAAGAATTATGTGTTTATTAGGCTATAGATCCTAGATGTTTAAGGCCATGAACCTATTTTTGTATATGTAAATAAACATATCATTAATAAAATTACACTGTTGCATGTAGACCAAACACGAAGAAAGAGTTATGGGGTAATAAGATCCACTAGGTAGGGTAAGGGACGAGGCTAAGTGTCTAGGCCCAAGGGATAAGCTAGAGGGATTACCTCTAAGGGAATAGTATTTTATTATTATTTCCCAAAGGCTCTGGTTGACATAAGCCGTGTTGTCCTAAGCTCCTGGGAAAAAGGGAAACAAGTGTTAAATGGAACTCATGCAGCTTCAGGAAGACATGTGTCAACCTGGGCGCATGTAGTTTATAGTTGGGGAAATCCATCTCATTGGGGGTTCACTTTCCATTCTGGCGTTGCTCCCCATCCTTGCGTCTGGACAACTTTCAAGTTTCCTCACAACCCTTACAATTCTATGGAAGTCTGTCACCCTTCCAGATTGACCATGGATTCACGCATTGAACTAGTTCTCCCTCATCAATGCCTCTGTATATAATCACAAATTTGGAATCCTATAGTCCTACTTGAGTTATCATGTGTGTCTCATGTGAAGTCCGACGCATATGTATTAGCTTGAGTTGTGTTGTGTCTTAGCATTTGGATGTTTCCATTTTCGATGTCCATACCCATTATTTGTTGCTGTCGTCACCCGTGTTCTAGGTGAATGTTGATGTTGTATTTATTAGGAGCTTAATTCAAGAAGCAGGTTGTTAGGCCTGTGAGTAACTCTCCCAGGTGAGAGAGTTTTTTGGGAACTGATTTCTCCTGGAAGGGAGTCCCATAGAAACTACAGTACTATGAGACTTCTGGTCTAGCCTGTTGTTGAATCCCAAGGTAAGGGAGGTGTATTAGCCGATGGAATTGTATTAATGAAGGTGTAGCCTCCTAGGGTGGAGCAGGCATGTGGGGAATGAGGGTCTATGGGTTGTGGGCATAAGTGGCATTTGGGATAAAAGACCCTTTGCGTTGTTCTGTGCAATTTCCTTGTTGTCCTTTCCAAGCCTATAATTCCCTTGCTCGGTGGAGTTTAGTCCTAGCTTAGAGGTGACCCACTGTTGAGCATGATGATCACTGTGGTCTAAGGCTAGGAGGTTCGTGGAATGTCTGCACATAGTTATTGGTCATCTATTAAAAGAAATATAAGTACCAATTATTTGTTCGTTGTATGCTGTGTATTTTTATTTTCATTATAATTAACGAGTAATGCCTATATATATATGTTGCATGTATGTATTAATGTTGCTTCCGCATGAACATGTGTATGAGTAGAGAATCGACGTTTGTTTAATTGAATTAGATAGATATATCTTTATAAGTGTGAATACCAGATGTTATCTCTATCTTGCAGTTAAGTTTTATATGTGATTATTTCTGTAAAATTACTCGGTGGCATGGCCTGGCATGTTGTTTAAGGCTAGGAATGTCACAGAAATGGTATCAGAGAAGTAAAGGAAAAGTTAAGGTTTCTTTGGTAGAATTTCTCGGTAGGGGTTGATGGTCGAGGTTGTTACATCAAGGGTGATGTTAACGATGGAGGATGATAATACCCGTAAAGTGTTAAGGGAATTTTATATCATGTATCGAAGCAAGTATTGTACCGGAATTCAACTATGGGTAGCCACTTAACCCATTGATTTTGTTTAAGATGTGAAGCAAAAAGGGTAACCTTATTAACAATTATTCACAATGCCATTTTATCCATTTGGTTGAGGATGGTAAGATGAGATATGAGCCAATTGACACCAGATGAAGAAAACAAGCTAGTAGAAAAATCACTTTTAAAAAATTTGGAACTCTATCACCTATAATAATGTTTGTATTTGTACGTAACTTATGAATTATTTTATTGAATTCTATAGGTATTGTACTTACTTTCAAAGGATGATATAGAGAGAAAAATTGTGCACATTTTGTTTGTTTATCCACCTCTATCATGGTAACATTATTTTCTTATGACCTTTATAGGATTGTAATAATATTCTATTGATACCTTTTCCCAATGATGAATTGGTATGGATGATGCTTTTAAAAGACCTAGGGCCTTAATTATCTCTCCTTTATTTTGTTGACAAACCAAACCTTCTACCACAAACTTTTACACATTGGTTTTAAGACGTTCCCGAAAAGAAACCTTCTTCATCCCGTGGTAATTTATTAGAAATCATGATTTCCCCTTTGTAGGAAAGGGGTTTACTTCTAGAAGGACATCATGTTCTAGTCAGTAATTCTTACATAGGTATAATTTATGCTTGTATTAAAGTGAGTCATTCTTTCACACAATTATTTTTTATGCACTAGGGTCGTATTATAGTTGTTGAATGAGCTTCAATGCCTTCTAGTCATGATGCAAGTCTATCTTGTCCTCTTCCACCCAGTCAACTTGTTGAATGGAAATAACAAAAAGAAATTCCTTGTTTTTTTCTTATTTTCTTGAAAATGCATCCTCCACCTAATTTTGTTTCCCTTTTTGTAGATAATTTCAAATTCATCACCTACCATCTTTGTAACACATTTTTTTTTTCTCTTCTCAAGATAGTCTTTCTTCCAAAAAGTATTTCAAACTGTCATGATCTATTTTTACTCTTCCTATTAGGTAAGGGAACCCTTAGTTCATGTGGTATGGAGAAAATTCATTTCTTATTAACAACTTTAGCAAGTCCTTTCCTTTAAGTTGGTGGATTTCAAAAGTGAGTGTCCTTGCTTCTTGCATTTAAGAAACACCAATTCCCTATGCTAGGGTATGATACCTCACAATAATGTTCTTTCCAATTCAATTGTGGCTAGGAAAGGATTTTTACACATAGCCTCCTTAATTTTTTAAAAGATTGGATTACCTCTTCAACCCAAGAAAATTCATCATTTTTTAATATTTTTTTAATATGTGTTATTCAACCATAGTTCTTGAAAAAATTATAGTAATATATTTTCAAACTTAAGAATCCTCTATGATTCTTCAGGGCTTTGGTAATTGGTCATTCTACGATAGATTTAATTTTTTAATGCTCCACTTCAATTTCCTCAGAAGATAGAATATGACCCAATATTATGCTTCTTAAACACTCAAATGACACTCGGAAGGAATTGAATATAACTTTTTCTCCTCTAATATTCTTAAGACAATGTCAACATGTTGTACATTCTCTTCAAAATATATGTTTTATATTACCGTATCATCAAAAAATACTTACATACATTTTATAAGTAATGGTTTGAATATGCAATTCATTGATTTTTGAAATGTGGAAGATGCACTAGTAAGGCCAAACATAATCAACAAATAAACATGATGACCTTCATTTACTCCAAATATTATTTTGGGGATGCATTTTTACTTTGTTCAAATTTGATGATAACCAAAATGAAAATCCAACTTTGTAAAGAAAATTTCTCCCTACAGTTAATATAATGATTCATCTATGAGAGTAATAAAGAATATACCTTCAATAATGATCTTGTTGAACTCTCTTTAATACAGAAACATACACCATGAATAAAACATTTTGTAAAATTGGTTAAGAAAAAGACTTTATGTAGGTTTAATGGTCCCATCCTATAACATTTCTTAAAACATATTCTCAATCTCACTATTTTGGCTATATAGGTATATGTATGCTCTGATGTTATATAGTGTAATTCCTGATTGTAAGTGAATAACATGATCATGCAATCGATTAGGCGGAAATACTTCAGGCATTTTTTCAAATGGCTTGGAATGATTCTCGATAACTCTTTGGAGATGCAAGGGAATGGAGGGTTATATATTGGAATTTCTAGTATGATCAATTGTGTAATTAAACAATGGTGCTGCATTTTCAAATAAATTGTCATTTTGTTAGACATTATTAGTTTATATAGTTTCACATCGATAACTCTAAGATAAATTTTGTTTCCTTTCAAGGAAAATATTCTAAAAAGTTCCTAAAAATTAAGACCCATTCTTCCCAATGATTGTGACCATTGGATCCCTAATACAACACTAACACCTCCCATTTGGATTAAAATCATTGGACTATCGAAAAATTCTCCCCCATAATGAGCTTAATACTATGAAACTTTCCTATATCTCCATCTACCATCATTACTTGAATTTGTATTTCTTAATATATAAAGAAAATGAGAATTTTGGCTAATTTGTTGTTAGTGAGGTTATGGGTATTACCAAAATCAATAAACACCATTATTTTTTTTCTTTTTGATATGTCATTATATATTATATATAGAGATTTTGAGTGTTTATGGTATCCAAATCATGACAATATATCCGAGGATAAGTCTCTTCTATTTCTTAATAATGTTTCAAATGTTTTTCTTCTTCCTATTCAAAATTTCCATAAAATAATTTATTCTCAACACTCTCACGTCCATTACTATACATATTCTCAAAAGAGAAACATACCCCCTTATTTATTATTCATCCATTTGTTGATTTATAAATAGTATAGGTTAATTGAGGTTGGTAGTGGTAACATGCCCCTCTATGTAGGTGTTAGGCGCAACCCTTTCAGTCGCCATATTTTTTCTCTCAACACCTCTTTGAAAGGAAAAGCATTCTTCAATTATTTTGGATGAAAGATATGTACCTCATGTTGAATGGTTTCCTTTAAAGAGACCATAAGTGCATCCAAGAAATTATCCTCTAGAATGTCTTTTATTGTAAGACTCAATTTTTGAAAGTGTTTAATGTCCTCTATAGTGGAGCATTTTTTTATTGGATTTTTTAGTTCAATAAAGAAGGTTTTTCTGTTAATATCCCCATAACATGTTATCAATTCATTCATAAAAATCAATTGTAGGAAAAATGGTCCTTTTTGAGATCGCAATGTCACTGATACCAGGTTTTTAATACAAAGATGATATAATTACATTCTATAAAGTTGGCACATAGTACGGATCAAAGGGTAGTTACATCTATAATATCCATGTAACATTCTTGTAACAATATTTAGAATGAAGTCATTCTTTGGTCTTGAATCGAACCCACGATGATCTGGATCTTGTAGTGAAGAGTGATCAAAAGTTAAGAACTTGAACCTATTATTCTTAAATTCTATTTCAAATATATCAATATGTGAATGGAACTCAACCTTGTTATTCCCTTTATCCTTTTATTGAGTAGGTGAATTAAAGACATGGATGATTTTTATTTCATTCTAAATTTCTTCCTTCATGTCAATGAGATTATCTTTGATATTTCTTTGGGATTCTTTTTAATTTATTGAAAATATATTTTTATGATCACATATGTGATGTCAATATTGTTTACAATTATATCTTCGATTATTTCCATTTTCTCTTTCATCTTGGACATCCTAAATTTATGTTTTTGATTTTCCTCTAGTGTCAATGACGATCTTTATAGATGTTTAGTGGGTGTAGAATTTTTATAGAACACTTTTCATCTAATTTTTTTTTTTTTTACCTAGAATTGTCAATTTTTTTTGTCTTTATCACACCTTTCAAATCACTAAAAATAGATCTTCTAGTTGAATGTTATGTAAATTTAAAATTAAGATACATTTTGAAAGCCTACTTTGGAGACTATATTCTTGGTTGACATTTATCCTCATTTATGTCCAAAATTTTGACACCTTTGAATCGAAAATTTTGTCTCATAATATTCTAATATGTATTTTCTACAAAGTCATAGGTTTTGCTAAATTTTGAAGTGCCAAAAAACGTTTATGATAATTTCCCCTAAAGTTATTTATTTTTCTCTTTCAAGAGAGAAAACTTATATGACCTTCCACGTGCCCATTTTTTATATCTAGCTCTAAAATTTGGAGATGAAACACTATGATTTGTACCCTTTCCCATCCAGCTAATTTGACTCAATTTGGATATTTCTAGTTTTAGATATAATGTTTAACTGAAAGTAACTATTTGAGACTAGTTTCAAGACTACTAAAAAAGCCTAACTTCCAAAAATTATAAATTGGAGACAAAGGGTACACTTAGAATTGAGGGTCTTAGTTGACCAATAATGACATCACTAATGTGATAATACAAATTCCATGTCTTAATATCTAGGGATTAACACCAAAGTGTTTACAGATATATAAAAATTTCTACAAATCTCCATATACAATTCTAGATCATGGATTATGGAGAGGTATTTAATGTTAAATTTAATTGTGGTTTTATAGTGTTATTTTGTCACGAAGTAGTTTTATTTGAGAGAGACACCTTATATCTCTTCTTCCTATATTTCCTTGTTGTGTGATGTAAAATTGATAAACTACAACATCTTCCTATTTATCGCCCTCCTCCTTTCAGTAATACACTCACACTATCTTCCCCTAATCCTAACCCTAATTACAACCCTAATCATCACCCTAGTATAGGTATGCCTTCATGAACTCCTCAATAGTTTTATTACCACAAATCCCACTTTCATGGCGCTTCCAATTGATTTTTTTTTCAACACCAGTCCACTCCAAAAACTCTATAGAATAATCGACACCTATTAGAGTAGTCTAATCCTACCCATGATTTTCCCAATCAAACTCCATTTTCTTAACCTTATTCTCCACTATAAATAGTCACTCTCCCCAAACCTAATACTGAATACCTTTCATTATTCGTAGTGAAGAAAATAAAGTATTCATATTTCCCTTTTACTTACAATTGCCAAGTAAAATATTGACTAGCCATGACAATTATTGATGGTGGGATATAAAAAAATTGCATATCCCAAGAATTTGTAGCTCATATTCATATCCCCACCAAACCAGGACCTTATCCTTATCTCCTTCAGTAGGTATAATAGGATGACACTTATCTTCTAGTTAATAAATGTTTTAGTATAATTTTCGCCATAGGACCTTTTGTAGACATTGTATAGTGTGATTTATTTTCCTTCAAATGTTCTAGTGTAATATTGTAAATCCCATATCAAAAACACCATAGTTTTTTATATGATGTTCACTGCAACACATACAAACTATTTAATGAAGGAAAAACATGTTAACTAACCGTTGATGGAGAAAGATTTCCCTGTAATCTTGTATTCCACCTTTTCATCTTTCATAGATACCTTTCTCTCTTTGTTTTTCCTTGTAAAAAAAAAGTTATCCAACACCCTTATTCCCAAACCATTGGAATATTAATATTGATACAATCCTTTCTTTTCAATCCATACCTAACTCCCTTTCTTACATTCCTAATACTACTTGTCCCTCATTCGCCATAACCTATCCTTTATATTCCCCTCTCATATTCTTTCCAAAGAAACTAAATACATCCCTTCTTAATCCATCACCCATAGTGTAAGATTCCTCTTTCTCTATCTCTCTGCCTCACACCATAATCCTAGTACTTATCTCAGCTACTCCAATAAAGATATCTCCAACATTACTACTACATCAAGAAAATTGAAGTGCCTAGTTCTCATTTCAATCCAAACACAAATGTCTATACCAAAGAGAAGGAATTTCTTACTCAAAATATTTATATCAAACAAAATAATTATTATATAGCCTATAACATATTTTCTATCATTCACATTCAATTTCAACCCATTGTTAATATTCTCAAATCCCTACGTTCTCTACTACACTATTACAAATGTAAGGTCATTCTAGACACATTTCTTATTAGCTACACAATGTGCCACACCATGCTTTGTCTCTTCTAAACATTCACCACAATAGATATATATCATGAAAGGAATCTTCATGTCCAAATTTTTCAACAACAACAATTTTCGATAGCCATGAACATCAATATTCTCTTGCTACTTAAATTAAATAGAAATTGTCCAATGCACTACCGATGCATTGGACAATTTCATATAATATTATGCAACAACATTTCCCAAATCCATTTTATATAATATTATGCAACAATCTCCTTGGATTTGATTTCATATTTACAACCTTGAAGTATTGATAGAACTCATGACATGGGAATATTTCTTCAAACACTAATTCTCTAACACTTATACCACTTGCACACTCCATTTCATGTTGGAATTTGATGACCACCTCAACACATTAATTTCACATATGAATCCTTATCAGAGACATAAAAAATTTCCCCTCACCACACAACAACTTTTAGGTGTTCTCACATTACAAGGAATCAATTCCATGGTTGTACCCATTTGAGACATAGTCTATAGTATAAAGATGAGAATTCCACTAATGAAAATTTAACTATAGTTCAGACCAAAAAAATTATATCCCTTAGCAAGCATACGTGAAGTTAGACATCCAACCAATACGCTCTATTGTATGACTCTCCATGGTTTAAATTCTCTCTTATTTTCACTTCATGTATAAGTGGTGGCATTACAAGGGTGTATTTACAACACTAAGTATCTCTCCCCATACACATAATCTACTTTCTCTAGTAGATCATTGTGTCATTACATTCAATCTCTTTCCAAAATCACTAGCCATGTACCAAGACCAATGAAGACCTCCTCTAGACAATCACACTAAGTTTTCAGGACAAGCAGTTTTCTACCTACATCACCATCTCTATTTGTAACCCAACACTCAAAATTGAGGGAATTTTCTTCCAATGTTTTCATGTTGTATATGCACTCTTATATCAACATCCCACTACTCCATTAGTTCCTTTTCTATGTCATGTCAGAATTAGTTCACCAAAGGGCATCACCAAATTCCTTACATTGGAATGGGAATCAAATAGACATATGAGTCTTCTTCTATACACATTGTACATCTCAACTATTCAATCTACCACCTACATAAGTGCACTATCTACTATGAAAATATTTGGTTAAGTTTCCCTCTTATTTTCACTTAAAGGATGATTGCAACTATTCACATGTTGTTTTTTTGCAGGGCCCTTGTTTTCTCTTCACACATGTAGCATCCTTATTTCATAAAAACACTTACACATGGTTCTATCAATGTCAACAATATATCCTTACCAAAGGGAAGATCCACTTGATAAAAATCAGAATAAACACCCAAATTTCAACCATGGAAACTTTCTCCAAATAGGTAAACCTTTTCTTGTAGAAACACACTTAGCATTGTGAGTTAGGTCACACATTCATCTTTCTTCCCCATAGTCATGCTGAAAATAAGAGGAAAGCGAGGATTTTTTCAATTTAAATCAGAAGGAATTAATGTGAAACATAAATGCATGGTTGCTAATAAGGGAAACTCATGAATTGTGTAGCCAAAGAAGGTCACCTTTGTAGTGGATGGCCCCTGAAGGTGCTTTCCTATTCCTCCCACATCACGTGGGATTAGTTAGTTTCATATTGCATCCTTCAATTTGTGTGCATATGGCTTATTTATGTTCTCACCTGTTCTTGGATGTATTTAATTCAATATTCCTTTTAGTTGGAAGTCAGATTGAGTGGACCCATTATAAAACTATAAAACACCTATGGCTAAATGCATAAAGTAAACATATGTTGTTATCCATTTTGGTTTATGGATTTCTTCTATAAATTTCCATCCATATTTTATTGGTAAGAATTGAGAGGGACTTGCATCACCTAGAGATTGAATATAACCAATATAATTTTGATAACATTGCTTTCATAACATACTAGGCCATTTAGTGAACTCCTACACATGCCTGGCTATAATACCTCTTATCCATGGCATGCCACTATTTCATATTGGGTAATTTTTTAGAATGAAACACACATTGAATCATCGGAATAATACACATGGGACAAAGTATCATCTCAATAACCTATTTTATTTCCTCTTTTAATTTTTCAAGATTACTCATGTACAAATTATGGCCATTGGTACTTATGTACTTCATCTATAACATAGAAAAATATTCCACTAAAATACTTCATCAGAGTATATCTTACAATATTTTCAAATAAATTATTATGTAGTGTGTTACTTTATATTTATATTTAATATTACTACATTAATGAAGGAATATTGGAATAAATTGAAATTAAAATGAATGAAGTTTATTGGATAACACATCATACACACAATAAACACAAGATGTACCCTAGGAAAAAACAATGTGGGAGAACACTGGTTAAAAGGTGAGGCCTATGCACTACTCTTTTTTTCACAATTATGAAATGAAAATACAAAAAAAATTGTAGTCATTATGGATTTTCCATGAGAAATACAAACTATATGACTAATATAGGATCTTGTACCCCATCTGTTCTACATTAATATCACCTTCCCAAATACTCTAATAAACTATGGAACAATAGATAATACAATAATAATGGGACCCATTCTTTTCCTAGCAACCCAATGTTTAAAACATAGCATGATAGTCATCTAGGACTAAGGTTAGGGTTCTTGCATGCCTCAACCCCTAATTAATGTCTTCATTTTATACATTGTAGAATCTTATTGAAATTACACACATGACTATCTCCAAACTTGTGAGTAATGGAAGGTGATGTAACATCCATTAGGAATGATTGTGGTCAACATGATAGATCAACTTGAGAGAGGCATAACTTCTTCAACAAATTTTTATTCACATGATTTCCAAGTTGATTGAAAGTTGTCAATGTGTAGAATAGTGAGAGGATGATGATAATTTTATTTGCAAAGTGTTTACACCAAGAATGGTTGTCCTCAAATGGGCTCTAGAAGGTTCCATATCTTAAACCACTAAAGTTGTACCTTCCCCTAAAATGATCCCTACAAGCAAATTTCTCCATATTTTCCACCAAAAAATTACCAAAATAGATGACAAATTATATAGTGATGCATTTTGGATCAATACCCATTAGTTGTTATAAGAAAGAATAGATCCATCTCAACTTCAAATCTATTAAATATATGAAAAAATCCAAAAAATAAAAGACAAATATCTCTCTACTTAAAGATCTTTTGTTAAGATGAAAATTGTGAACACATACACACGGTATCATAAAATTAAGTTTTGACATTATGGATTAATAAAAAATAACTAAGAAAACTACCTAACATATTCCTTGATAAATAATACCTTGTAGCAAAAATGATCATAGATTCATTTTCTTATAATCATTAACATGCTGCTATTAATATATGGTTTGATTTGTACAATACTATTAATATTTAGTAAACATTAAATTCATACTTTTAGTATTATATGATTTAATTTGTACCTATTAATATTTAGTAAACATTAAATTCATTATACTTTACTTTTTTACTTTTTGGTATTCTATAAAATATTTTAGATTTTCGATCGATGTACTAACACGATGTTACTTTGATGAAAAATACAATAATTGCAAAAGACAAACATAATTGACTTATACTCTAGCCTTTCTCCATTTCAATAATTATTTATACTGTTCTATTATTATTTGAAATGGTTAATATATTTAAATGAATAACTTATACTCTAGCCTTTCTCCATTTCAATAATTATTTAGACTGTTCTATTATTATTTGAAATGGTTAATATATTTAAATGAATAACTTATACTTTAGCCTTTTTCCATTTCAATAATTATTTAGACTGTCCTATTATTATTTGAAATGGTTAATATATTGAAATGAAAGAAAATTCGAAATGGTTAATGTATTTAAATGAAAAAAGAATTCTGTTTTATCTAAATAATATTAAAAAACATACCTCTAACTAACCATATATTGATTATTCAGGAGGATTACATATATTTTCCATGAACATTGTCAAACAAACTCATCATACTCAAATACATTAATCAACATCAAAAGGTATGACATTGGTCTACCTTGATTCTTCAAATATGAGAAATAATGGGTATTCGCATTTTGTCACATCTTTCATCTTTTCATGATTTTATCAATTTTTTTTTATGCAAGTTAATTTAATTTTTAATTTTTTAAAGTATTTTTTTATTATATAATATAGTTTTGTTTTTTATAATTTTAATAGTTTTAAGGGAAGATGTACTTTTTTTTATTTCCCGCAATAATTTTTTTTTTGAATAAATTAAAAAAATATAAATACTTTTAAGATAATTACTACTATTTTAAATTTAAATAGGCAATTAAAAACATATGTTTAGTTCTAATAGATTCATATTTCAAATAGAGAAAAAGGTAGATTATCTATTCCTCCTTAGATTTTAGGAATCAAATCCTACTAATATTCCATATATATATATATATATATATATATATATATATATATATATATATATAAAGAATTATAATAAAATTATCATGATATTTAAATTTAAAATTAAAAAATATTAAATTAATATATTTATATTGAAAAATTTAATGTCTATTGTTTACATATTTTAAGAAATATATACTTTTAAAATAAAAATGAATTATACCACCATAAATCCAACTTAAACTTTGATATATCAAATACCAAAAGATTTAATTATTATTTTATTTTATATATTTATTCATACCATACTAAATTAACTATATAGCACTTTGCTACTTTTCAATTAAAAAAAAAATGTTATATCTATAATATTCGTTTATTTACAAGTATACCTAAAAACCGTTCATTATATACAACTTGAAAGTTCCTTCAATCTCTAATGTCACTGCCACTATTACGAGTTATACGACTGCTATATTAAGAGTGCAGAGATCCTTCGATCTTTACTGTCGTTATTTCCATCCTCTGACTATGTAAATCGAAAATATAGTAGACAATTAAATCCTCTTACTTCTCCTCAGAAGCACTCGCTTTTCTGACACTCTTTCATAAACTACTATTCCTCATCGAAAATTGGAACAATTAAAAACTCTTCTCCTCATAAACTCTCTCTTTTCGGACCTCCTCATAAACTACTATTAATACTCTTACTTCTCCTCAGAAGCTCTCGCTTTTCTGACACTCTTTCATAAACTACTATTCCTCATCGAAAATTGGACCAATTAAAATCTCTTTTCCTCATAAACTCTCTCTTTTCTGACCTCCTCATAAACTACTATTCCTCTTTGAAAATTGTCGCCATCCGTCGACAAAGTGGTTTGTACTTTTCACCATACAATTTATTACAGGACGTTCACGGAATTATGTTTGCTCAAGCTTCGTTAATATTCTGCTTTTTGCCTTCTGATGAAGAATCGATATTGGCGTTGATTTCTGTATTTACAGTATGATGTTTGTTTCCTGCGCTTAATTTCACTGTTGATTCTGCGCCAATCGTTCGTAGCCTTATTAACTTACTCGAAAATCAGCAATAACATCTTAACGCTGAAATTTTGTGTATTAATCATCAATGTTCATTGATGATGGTGGTGGGACCAATCAACTGTGCCTGGAGAGAGGTCATCCATCGATGATGGTGGTGGGACCAAGCCACCGTGCCTCGACAGAATTTGAACGTGTAAACGCATATTGGACGTACCCAGAATTATCCTCAGAAAATGATGGGATCCGATGTAAGATGCCAAGAAATCATAGAGAGAGTACTCAGGAGGAGGGAAGTTATCCCATTTTTCCAACTTAATCCTATGGAAAATATTAATGCTAGTCCTTTTCTTGAAGTTCAATAGCCCTAGCATCAGTCTCTGCCCCTTGGATTGAAGGTTTCTTGTGAAATGCACTAGGGTTATGTCTGGTTCTGACTGGCGAATATGAGTGTGGAATAATATAGATCGTATATTGCATACAGAGCCCTATCGCACATTTGCAGAGCGGAGTTCTATTTCTGCGGAAATTATGACCAATGAGATCTCTGAGTCCGCGTGGACGAAATTTCTGCGGAAATTATGACCAATGAGATCTCTGAGTCCGCGTGGACGAAGTATTTAGACGTGTCTGTAGATGGATGGAGTACAGAAAACACCAGCGATTTTGAAATTGAGAATCGGCAACTGAAAACATCGAAGTACAAACACGACGCTGAAAGATACCGAAGATATCGTCATCAGCCGTCGAGAATTACAGGAGAGGAGGAGGGCTCTTCCAGGGCTTCGGATGCTTCCTCTGGTCCACAAAATCTGTCTCTGCCTGTCAGAGCTATTGAGTTTGGGCAGGAACAACCGGTTGCTGGATCATTTTGCTCTGTTTCTAGAAGAAGGCGAGATGTTCGGGAGAAGCACGAGGATCTGGAATCTATTGCTTCATGTTCAACAGCCGATGTGTATCTGAGAAAAAATAAATTCCAAAAAGTGGACGAGTATGAGCATGCCCTATTGCTTCAAGACACGGCAAGCTCTGGTGTCAACAGCCCAGAGGTATGTTTTATGATTTACCAGGGCTTTCTATAACTCAACAACGGAGTAATATTTCCATTGGTAGAAGAGAGGTATGAAACTAAGGAATTGATGCAGTACATATTGCATACAAATCCATATATGTGTTCCTAGTGAACATTATAGAAACGCACAGGCTGTCGGTCTTAATTCATTGCCATAGTATAGATGGTATATGATTTCCTCTTGCTATCAATGTACGTTGTTTAATTTCTTCGATTTCATTTTAATTAATCATTGGCCTCCTTTCTAGAATAACCAGATGGGCCTTATTGAAAGCCAAGCCACTATAGAACCGAATGTACAGATAGCTGCCGAAAGCCTTGGTGATATCGCGGTAAAAGAATCTGAAAGCTTTGTAAGATTCTGAAAAACTTCTTCAGCCGATGCCCTATTTCTTTGGCTTTTTGACTGAAACTGACACTGAGAATGTTAGCATTCACAGTGTAGGATTGTTTTTTTAATCTGATAAATTATTAGGTCATCAGTCTAGGATATAACGTCTTTTAAATTTCATTCACAATGTATAGTAAAATTATATAACGTGTATATAACGCTGTTGTATTAATGCAATACAAGTGACTGAGAAATATATCTATTGGCAGGGGAATAGTAACAATAACGCTTCGAAGCTCTTCGATCCTTTTCCCTGAAGGACCAGAGGTGGGCATGCTGCATATCTCCTAACACAAACTTCGGTACAATTTCGATGAATTTCGCTTATGATTTATCCGATCAGGAAACTTAGAATGTAGATCTGAGCAGAATTCCTACTGCATATATCAAACCGAGATCTTTTCAATTTGTTCTTTTATTTTTCTTATGGCCATCAATTTGGCAGAGGAGAAGCTGTGGGGCAGAACGAAGAATTAAATTCTGATAGCGTTTTGCCTGTGCAATGTCGTGACAGCTGACACATCTCTATGGGCTGTTAAGAGAGATTGGAAGGAGAAGAAAGGCGTAAAGACGTTTGTTGGGAGTTAGCTTCTGAGAAACCACACTAAGTAACTGAGCTGTATTCATAATTACGCGTGACATGAGCTTGGCAGTGCTCTCTACGCTCGGATTGCCAGCAAATGTTGCCAAAGGGCTTTTCATTTTTTCTTTCCGGTTATCCGCACGATACCATAATCCGGCTTTACGTAACTACAATGGTCTGCTTGAATTGAATTCTCACATTGACCAATAGTTATGTCCAGATTTCGATTCAAATAGTATGGTTTTTCATGAAATCCCTCACTAAGATATCCGAATAAATCAAAGAAGTTTATATTTTCATAAATGCATGCCATCAATCTAGATGTTCTTTAGAACATGGGATAGAGTCGAAGTCGGAGTAACGTTAAATCTTTCTTTCCGTGTAGATTCAAAGTAATTATCTTGTTCGGGGCTTCTTTTCTGACGACCTGGCGTTGATGCTATTCCGGAGAAATTCTCAGTATTTGTGAGGATATATCTGTACGATTGTTATTCATAATAGTGCACCCGTGACTCGGACTGTACTGATAAACTGCTACCTAAAGAGCAAACCATATATGGCGATATTATCTTCCAAGACTCATAGTCTACAAAGGTCAACATTGTCACCATGCATTTCTTAATGGAATTAGCAATATTATGCATCTCTCACTAAATGTATCTCCGAATACTCTGATAGCTACAAATTATTTACATGGAAAATATTATAGTGTTATAATTTTAGGTAATGATGTTAGTAGGCTAATAACAAGAGGCCTCAATTTTTTTGTGGAGAAATACAAATTTCTTATTACTTAAAAAATCTAAAATTAGATTTAAAAATAAATTTATTCATATATGCTATCATTTTATTAAATATTTGATAATTTTAATATTTATATATTTCTTAGTAAAAAAATACGTTATTTTTTATTTTTCTAAAATAGGATTTTAGACTTATTTTTATGTCATGTATCAAGTTATCTACCTTCTTCATATTGAGTTGTAAAAATATATAGTTTTTTTTTTTAAGTGAGTTTAAGAGCCTATATTGCTAAAGGGGGGTCATGATACAAAAAAGGGAAATTCCCTGGTCTGCCAAAAAGGAAACCAGGTTAGAGGTTCTTGAGTTGCGTTTTATGAGATAGGCAAGGAGTAGGATTGGACTCCCACCATGGGAAACTAGCCCAGTCCTACCAAATCCAGTTTCTGATAGTATAAGCACAACAAACATGAAAAGGATAACTAAAATAACAATAACATAAACTGAGACTGACACAGGACTGACCCAACTAACTTGACAATAGGCTGATGAGACATTAGTCTAGGATGATTATATGTTTCTTTCCTTCATCCCCCTAGTCCCTGTTCTCCTCCTTTTGGGGGACAGTGCGAGTCTTTCTGATATGTGTTGGTGCTCCTTTCCCGTCGGCTAGCATGATGTCCATGTGATGGACATATCGCAGGTAGAGGTAGAATTGAGTTGCCAACCGCTCCAACTTGGCTTTTTCGTCCATCTCGACCTCAGTTAGCAGTTTGGTAATGGTTTCCAGACTGCTGAGGCGCCTCAAGACTTCGTTCAAGAGTCTTGTGTGTTCCTTGTTGTTCTCTTGTCTGGCGTTCTCCCTTTCTGAGCTCACTTTGCCAATCAACATCTTTGTTTTCCATGCCATCTCCATTGTTTTGTGGTAAAGGGTTTCCCTAGGCTGCGTGGCTCCTTGGTCAGTTACCCAATCGACTTCCTGAGCTAGAGCATTCCATGTTTTTCCCTTGCGCTTTTCATTGATTGCCTTCTGCAGTCGAGTGATGGTTGTCTTTCCTTTCGGTGCAACCATAGTATGAAATCTTCCCTTCATGCCTTTTGCCACCTTCTCCATCCTTGAAACCCATCGAAGATTGTTCAGAGTTCCCTTCCCCTAGGAGTTTCTTTTGTTCTTCATTCGCTTCATACACACCATCCTGTCTGGCCTATGGTTGCTCCTTTGTTGTGTTCTCAACATATTCCTGTCTACCCGGGGGTTCCTCCTTTCCCTTCCCTTGTGTCTTTTGGTAGCCTCTACAATTGCGCTCTTTTGTTTTCCTTTCTTCTCGTTGTTTATTCTCTTATTGAACTTTCCCTGCTGTGGGCTTGTCCTTCCAATCATGGTATTCCCGTAAAGGTGAAACTTCCTGTCCTTTTTCCCCATCATGGTACGTATGATCATGATGACTCAACCGTTATTCATGTACTGGCCCTTGCCCCTACTCGCTTGATATCCTACTAGACAATTCCCTGTACCTGGTCCTTGGTGTGGTGGATCTATATTTGTCCATGTCAATCCCTCTTGCCTTACATCATTAGCTGTCTGTTGTTTGTCGTCGATACTTTCCCATGAGATCTCCCCAGAAATATTACTATTGACATGACCTTGTTGCCATACCTTTGCCTATTGTATAATTTGATATGACATTGTGATTGGTAATCGAGTGTTGGGAAGTCATATCCTGCCTGGGTCCTTCTATCCTTTCGCTCGACGTTTCATTACCCTCCTCGATGTGACATTCCTTGCTTAAGCTGTCATCCCGGTCTTTTTTCTCTAGTTGGGTTCAACCCGTTTTAAATTGTCCTTGTGGGACGTTGATTCAGGTAGTATCTAGTTCTGATCCTTCCTTGCTAACCCCCTCATTGGTAATTCTGTCTGCTAGGCCATTTGTTGACATGCATACCCAACGCAACTCCACGGTGTTAATTGTTTGCAGATGCTCCTAGATTTTTTGTAGGGAGTGTGCCAAGCACCAGTGTTTCTGAACCTTGCCCACTCTGGTGTCATTTTGGAGTATCTTCACCATGTTGATGACCATGGTGGAGTCACCTTCCACGATAGTGTTGGTCATCCTTTCTTGACTTAGAATTTCAAGACCGAGCTCCATGGCTCAAAATTTCACTGCATTGTTGGTTGAGTTTCCCAAGCTCCCAATGTACAATCAGATTATGTTACCCCCACTATCTCTGATCATCCCTCCCATTTTTGGAAGTCATGGGTTTCCTTTTACCACCTCATCAAAATTTAACTTGAGCAACCCTGCAGGTGGAGGTGTCTAGTTGCACTCTCCTAATTGGAGTTGTGGTGGCTGCCCTACCTATGTGTTGTTGTGCCCATATTTTAGGTGAAAGGTTTCCATGATTTAGGAGTCTTGGCCTGTGAGTTGCACCCTTTCAGTTTGGCAGTTGCGACTATGCACCTTTTCTTGAATTTGTGAGATTATTGCTTCCTTGAGTTTCCCTTCTCAGAGGATTTCATTCCTGAAGATGCGTCGGTTCCTTTCTTTCCATATTCAAGCCCATATGATCATCCCTGGTATGAGGTTCCAATAGAGGTTTACCATTTCATTTTTGTTGTAACTCTCATCCCAATTATTGATGGTTGCGCTGATGTTGCTTTAGGTCCTATTGGACCGGTGGAAGATGCATGTCACCTAGTCCCATAATTTGGTTGTTTGTAAAAAGTATATAGTTTGTTAGCTTTTAAAAAATAAATTAAAAATATTCATGAAGAAGTTATTAGGTTAAGGAGAAATGAGAGTATATGTGAATGTTATGACAAGATTCATCATACTAGCGAGGACCATTGCCCTGACTATGAAGATATCTACAGGTTATTTGAATTCCTATATTTTCCTCAAGATTATGAAGTTTTAGAGGTGTACCAGAATATCCTAAAAATAGGTATTCACTGAGTAGCTGTGAGGCCACAACTATTCCGATACAACAAGGAAACACATTGGTTTCTCAAGAAATTTGATACTTCCATGGCGAACACCATGAGAAAGAAGGGGATGCAAGTATATTCTCTTAGAATAAAGGATATTGGTGCTAGATATTACCTTCCCTCTCCTACTTGCTCGTTGAATGAACCTTTCCTAAAAATATTCTCCTAGGCCAACAAAGGACCGAATAAATAGATGAAACAATAGTTGGTGGATGGGGATGAAACCATCAAGCAAGGTTAAAAATTAGTCCCCACCCACAAAATTAAAAATCCTTAAAAAATTTTGGTGGCCATGCTCTACCGTTTATATAGGGAAGAAAAATGTATGCACTTCCAAATTGACTGGTTACCTTTGGCACATACCATCATTAGAATGAGAGACATATTCAACTAGGTGGATATCATAGCCTTTAACATATGTCTGTATGCAAAGCATCTCCCATGTATGAAGAATACATGTTTTTATATGTGTGCCTATATGAAGACACCATTTGTTCCTCAGTGCATTTTCTTGAATTGGGATGGAATTGGGATCAAAGTCAGCCCGACATTCATGTTTATTTCTCGCAATTATGGAGCGTAAATTTCAAACAACATTTTTATGAGATTTTCAATTTATTCCTTTCCCCTCTGACCTTTTCGTCTTCCCCAGACAAATGATATCGTTTGAGGCTAGAAATGGGATGAAAGGGGTGGTTGATTGGTTTTTCTACAAGTACTATTCATTCATCAAGGTTTACAGGACCACAGGGGCCCCACATATCTTTCCATTTTTCATCCCAAACCGATTATTAATGAGGGAAATAACATACCAAATGATAGGGTTTGGTATCACCATACTTTTGCAAACCAACAATAAAATATTGTGGCCAATCTTCCCTTTCCACATTGGAAGTTATTTCATCTCCAACACTTAACATGTAAAAGAAGGAGGATGAGACCTTACAGGAGCTAATCCTATGCTCGGGTCAGCTTAAAGGCCACAATCCTCATGAGCTAGATATCATTCATGTCAGTTCTATTAGCCTCACTCATCCAAATATTCAAGTTGTTTGTTTTGAGGAGGAAAATTTTTAAGGAGTACTCTCATACGATGAATTATTACACCAACTACCCCATGACACGACAAAGGAACTTGATCTCGAACAAGAATAATTCAATATGGAAACTTTATCCCAATTCCATAAATTGTATCAACAAGAGAAAGATACTGACAATTCCAAATAATAGGAGAAGACCCAAAAAGAAAAGCATCCTGAGCAGAAAAGGCTCCAAGAAGAAAAATATTATGAAAGAAGGAAGACTAAGTAAAATATCAATCTAGAACATGAGCATGCAGTACATCAGGAAGCTTTGCAGAAGAATAAATAAGAAGAAGCTAAAAAGTTGGTAGAGGACGAGGAAGAAAATATTCTAGTTAGTGAAGCACAAGCCATGAAACTCATTAAAGAGACAGAGGTGAAGCGATTAGATGATGAGGCTCAATACAAGAGGAAACTTGATGGGATTTTGAAGCAGAATTTAAACCAGACCCTAGGCACTCCATCGATGCCAAATGTTAGGATATTTAGACACTTTGGAGTTAGTTAATATCTACTTGGTCTAATATGTCGTTAGGTAAAAGTGTGTTTCTTAGTGTGTTTTTTTAGTATGCAT
>CBVK0100352718.1:0-20660 GCA_900067695.1 Picea abies
CCATCTTGTTAGGGGGAGATTTGTATTGTTTGATTATCTAATGCCTCCTAAATTTACTGCAATAGCTCAGGGGGAGCACGTCTCTTCTTTGACATTGATGTCAAAGGGGGAGAAAAGAATTCGGGTGCCTTAGTTGCCATCAATGCCAACAGGGGAGATTGTTGGCAAATGTTTAACAGATAGCGTATGCTTGTCATTGATGGCAAGTACAACAGTGAAGATGGCAGAATCAGAATGTGCATCGATGGACAAACAGGAACAACATAGGCTCAGGAGGAATTAGTGTAGAGTCGAAATTCTTCCAAGTAAGAAGGATGTGTAAACTTGGAGGAGAAGCGTCGTTGATCGTTGGATCCCATCTAAAATTCCCGACAGCATGAGGGCCGTCAGATCTGAATAAAAACAAGAAGAGCGCACGCTGAAGAGAAGGATAGATCTCAGGTGTTAGATCTGAGCGAACTCGGAAGCTCGTGAGTGGAAGAGCCGAGGATTTGGTGTTAAAGGTCACGAGGCGCGAGGTCGCGAAGCAGCGAAGTGGCAAGAAGATCAGGACCGTCCATCTGGGAAGGACGCGTGGCAGAGATCGGAGAGATCTCGCGAACTCAGGGGTTTGCAAGATAAAGGCCCAAGTATTGGGTGTTCAAAGTCGCGAGGCGCGAGGACGCGAGGCGGCGAAGTGACGAGAAGATCAGGACCGTCCATCTAGGAAGGATGTGTGGTAGAGATCGGAGAGATCTCACGAACTCGGGGGTTCGTAGGATAAAGGCCCAAGTATTGGGTGTTCAAAGTCGCGAGGCGTGAGGACGCGAGGCGGCGAAGTGGCGAGAGATTTATAGCCGTCTATCTGGGGGGACAGGTGGCAGAGAGATCGAGAGATCTCGCAAACTCGAAAGTTTGCAGGGTGAGAGCCCAAGTATTGGGTACTCCAAGTGGCGAAGTTGTGAAGTTGCGAAGTGCCGAGAGAAACCACGAGGGACACGTGGCAGAATCGTAAGGTGGGCCCGTGAATAGACAGGCGGACACGCATCACCTGAGAAAGGGGAGTCAACACCCTGTTGACCTCTCGCGTCTCGGGGATTCGCGAGATAAGAGCATGAGAGTTCAACCCTGGAACTCACGAGGTCACGAGTAGCGAGAGCACGAGAATGGACCATTGATCTGAGCTCCATCTTGGAGCTTCGCCTATCGCAACTTGGAGTGACGAGAACCTCCAACTAAGAAACAGCGAGATGCGAGATCTTGAAAAGATCTGGACCGTTGATTCATCGAGATCATGGACCGTCAACCTGACTCACATCAGCAGACCACATCAGCTAGAAACATGTGGCACAACCAGGTAATGACAAGTGTCAGGCAGATTCAACACTTCAAGCACATGTAAGTCACGAATCAAAGTGACACATGGCAATACTCAACACGTGTCAATCCATGTGTGACATCAGCAGATGTACGCCATTTTGGAGTATCGGGGATCGCAACTTAGAGAGTCGAGATGTCTCATCTCCAGATTCACGAAACGCGAATTCACGAAAAGTGCTTTTTGTGTAGGCGCTTGGTTATGACCACAGTCATATTGGGTAAGGAGCTAGTGTAGAAAATTTCTGTATCGGAACTTCGGAGATCGCAAAATAAAGTGTCAAGACACTCAGCACAGAATTGCCGAATGCCAAAATGCCGAAATGAATGCAAGATCCCATGGATTCAATCCAACGGTGCAGATGAATTTGAACAAATCGGAGGGCAACTATAGCACGATACAGTGTAACTGCTAGAAACCACTGATGGGTTCTACCAGAGGACTCGAAGACACTCCAGGATGACTGACAGAGGAGGTGAAGAGTCTCTGAGTGGAATGAAGACGACTCATGGAGGCGATTGACAGCTGGATGGGATTGAGGCTATAACTGAAACAGAAGAAGATGAGCTCGACTGTAACAGAGAAGATGAAGAGTCTCAACTGCCAGAGGGAAAAAGGAATCTCGGTTTAACACCTAGTGATGATAGACACAGGGGTTGAACTGCCAGAGAAGCTGAAGAGTCGCGATGATGATCACGTAGAGCACTCGAGAGGTGGAGGAATTTGGCATGGAGTGAGCATGCAGAGGCATTGCGAATATTGCATGCACAAAGATAACAGAGACTATAAGAATGTTGAACAAAGAAGAGATAGGGGTTGTTGACGTGGGGAAAATTCAAGTGTGAGCAAGGAGGCAGAGTGCAGGAGTAGAGATGCACGTTAGAGGAAGGTTGCATCAAAGGGATATGGTGCAGAGAGTATAAAAGGCAGAAGAACAGAAAGTGCAAGGGGCGTGCAGAAGGCACTGATGCAGATAGGACAGAGCAGTGTAACAGAACAACAACAGGGCTAGTAAGCCATTGAATAATTTTATATCGCTGTAGTAAGTTTCAGTAATAAAGAATTTATTATTCAGGGTGGTCGAGAGGTGCTAGGAAGGACTGTTGTCCTCAGAGGTTCAAGTGGGTGCTTGAACACAGGGAGTTGGTGCTTCCTTCTAGTTGGTGCTAGAGAAACCAGGGAGTCAGTGCTTTCTTCTAGTTGGTGCTAGAGAAAACAGAGAGTTGGTGCTCTCAGCAAGTTGCAGCTTGCAAAGCTGAGGTTGTAGCCTCATTATGAGTTGATGCTCATATGTATGATACTATAAAGAATGTAACGATTACTTATCATATAAAAGAAAAGAGGTTTTTACCCTGCATGGGTTTCCTAGAAAAATATTTGTCTCTGTGTTTCTCATATATGTGACTGATGCTGAATGTGCCTGTGTTTATTTCTCTGCATTATTGTGATCATCATTATGTGTTTCTACAAAGAGTTTTAAAAAGAAGCATAATTGTTTAAGCTCAGTAACAACTGATTCACCCCCCCCTCTCAGTTTTCCAACATGTACTACTCTGGTAGTTATACAAGCTCCGCATTCAGAAACCTCTGAAGCCCTAAGTACCGAAGAGACGTAGAATCAATCCATCACCGACACATGGCATAAAACTATCGCAAACACATGGCATCCATCAGTCAAGACATGTGGCTCTCATTTAGACCATGACACGTGGCACTCATTTCAAGAATATTTTGGGTTCAGAATCTGTACTATTTCAAGTGACACGTGGCACAATTTCTTTTTGTGACACGTGGCACATATTCTTTTTGTGACATGCTAGGCTGATACATCACTTCGAGAGAATGTCACTCTGGGAGTTTTTCCATCCATAACAAACATAGTTCTCCGGAAGCCTGGAGCCCCAAAGAGATGGAGTCTCGAACTCCTGAATTAGTTAATGATAATATTATATTAATCTCAAGTTAACAAGTAAATAACCTTGGTTAATGACTTCAAAAGTTCTGTCTTCTGGAGGATATGTATGTTATACGCCCTGCAGCTTCCAAAGTCTCGAACTCCGAAGTGAGGAGAGGTTGCGACGTCACTGCAGGAGAAAGTCACTTTGGGAGATATTCATGCTCCGTGTTCAAAAGCTCCCGAGATCTAAGAAATTTGTGCCATTGCTAAATATGGCTAGGGGAGTTCTAAAATTGGCAAGATGCTAAAACTTTAGCAGGGACGCTAAAGTGGCATGGTCGCCTAGATCGCACATTGCAAACTGATCAACGGTTGACATTCATTTCGAAAATAAAAAGCGCCTAAGCGTTAATCTCGTAGAGCAATTCTGGCATTGAAACCATTTATTTTTTGAAAGTATTCTCATTCTAATTATATTGTGTGTTTTGCATAATCCATCTTTCTTTTATTTTCTCAATAACATTTTGTAACTTTTTCCTATTATGAGTAGTGCAACAGATAACTACTAAAAAGCACAAATATTCCCATCACTTGTAACTTGATATATTGTTGGAGTCTGACTTGCCATCTTGGAAATTTCCCTTCCTACGTTGTAGGTTTTATCTCTTTAATATATTTATGGAATTCATTTTTAATGATCTTTGTAAACTTCCAAGTGACTTTCATCCCAAGTAAGTAATATCCATTTCATTCTATTAGATAAATTGTCTGGCTTGTCTGTTTGTATATGTGTTAGGATAAATAAAGTTATATGTGGTGCCAAGAAAACCCATATAATTTTCTTTGAAAATGTGTTTAGTGTCAAATATTATTTGATCTTCTTCTGTGACCTCTATGTTTGCTAGTTTTTTCTATATATCAACACACACCTAATATGATTGTTTAATTTCATGAGTTTTCAACTCATTGAAGTTAATTTAAACTGTGTTAGAACAAGGTGTCGAGACAGAGGAAGATGCCCTTTTCCTAAAAGTTTTGTCTGTGAGTAGCAAGCCCACTTTGCAAAGGTTGATCTGCATTTGCGCTCCAGAAAGAGGAACTGTTAGATGACAGTTCAATATAGTACAACCTAGAATATTTGTAACATGTCTATCCAGTTGATTGTTTTTGGCAATGATAAAAAATTTAGAAGGTTTTTATTTCTGTGGATATTCTTGCAGATGTATTTACAAGTGTCAATAATGTTTGGCATTGGTAGTTAATTGTGGGTTAGAATTTTTTCCAAATCATCATTTTCTAGTCCAATATTTTATCCACATACTTGTTTTGTATTGTGTTTGTATCATTAAAAAGGGTGTGAGCGAATGAAAATACAAACTATAACTTGATTTTTGGTTATAACTATGTATAGTTGATTTACAAGCCTTATTGATGTTTGGCCTTTGTAGATAACAGTGGGTTAGAATAATTTTGCATTCTTACTGTGATAATGCCTTAAAAAAACTAAAATAAGCAACAATTGTTTCCAATTCAATACTCACACAAAAAAATTTATGATCCCATAATATTCACCTTTGTCAATTCGATAATAGGGAGGTCGATTTGATAGATCGAACTATCAATCACTTCAGGTGACTGGGGTGCCTCTAGGGTACCTGTGAGAACAACTAATGCTTTGATGAAGATTTGCTTTTATTGCAACCTGTGAGAGTAATTGTGTTTTTGATACACTATTTAATGCCTTGAAATATTATTTTAAGTATTAAACTTCTTGCAGCAGATTATTCATTGAATGGTTTGTTGTTTCCCTCTGTTTTTACCTCTATTATGTCACTTGTTTGTCATTAGTGTGCCAGTATCCAAGGAGAACCCTCATCCATATCATTTTCCAATCTCACCATGCTCTTGTCTTGGTGAACCAACCCTCTAACTTACCAACAAATTGAAAAGAACGAGCATTCCAAACTTGTGGTGGCCTAGCTCTGCCCTTTAGCAGTCAAGTGCAAACTTTAGGACCAACAATAACTATGAAGTCCTTTAGACAACTCTATAGGCACTTCAATCAAATAATAGAGAAAGTGAATCATACTTATAGTTTCCAGGATGTGTTTGCATAAGAGAAGCATCGAAAAGCTACAGAGAAATCAATGGAGGGTTGTTGAAATAAACTTATTGTACTGTCAACTTGAGCATAAGTATAACAATGACGAACTTGAATTTTAATTTTGTGTGGTTGATAGCATATTCCCATTTGACTTCATCTAGCATATGTCTTTTTTTTTTCAAAATATTTCCAAAAAATAATTTTGGTAATTTCATTAATCAATTAAAACTGGTCAAATGAACTACATATTACATTTTCTCCACAGAGCCTACATTAAAAGGCAAGGAATGTCTTGTATATTCCTTAAGATCATAGAAAAAATGCTAAGATCCTGAATCTATTATCCAGTCATAATCCAAAAAACAGGACCATGAGAACCTTGAACTACAATACCAAAGCACATGATCAAAAGTATGGCAAACACAACACATGAAAAAATCAGCAAAGATTGGGCAATGTATCCCTTCTATAACCAAATTCCCAAATGGGCACCAAGAAATTTGTCAATTACTATATTACTATGAACCAATATCACTATGAACATTTGCTTCTAATATTACTATGAACCAAGATCACGTTGACCTGACAATGTTCTAACATTACTAGTTCTGGAAAACACTGTCAACGTTTAACTTAATGGAGTTTGAACAATGCCAAATTTGCAATATTATTGAAAATTCCTGATGGTTCTGTTTAGAGGAGCAAGCCATTTTGATGCCTCAGAGGATGGACTTGATTTATTCACAATTGGGTACTTTGTATGAGGTCTTTCCTCATGCTTATCATTTCTGGACTCAATAATCTTATGCACTTCCAGTTCACTTTGTCATGGTACCACAAAACTTTATTCATATCTTGATTGGGTAACATGGATAGAGACAGATCAAATTGTTTTGTTTCTTGTCAACACATCATATGATTTTTTTTTTTTTGGTTCAGCTGATATACAGTATGACATTGTCCTCATTTAAGGTAAATTTTCTATCGACACGGAAGTCGCGTAGCATGTAGACAGTGTTTGCCTTTTTCTGTAGGTATATTTCATATGGAAATTCTGTCAACCCAGGAAGCACATCTTGTAACACATGTTGTCTAACTGTACAATGTAAAATTTTGTTGTGAGGGTTTGGATGATAGCGTTGAGGCAATGTCTATATATGTAATGGCATTTTGTACCACATCGTAGACAATCAATTGTGCCATCATTTATGAACGCAAAGGCAGAAGCAGGAGAATTTCATTTGGCACATACAGGATTGAAGGGGGTCGAGTAGGCATTTGTTGCAACCAAAACACCCTCAACCTGTGCATGTGAGCATAGTAGTTAATATATTGAACAATATAATATATGTGTACAACAAAAAAGATGCACAAAATTGTTTAAGACATTTTTTTTGTGCAAATTTTGGGTGGAAGTGTATATGTATACGTACAACAGTTGTGGAGTTACTTAGTTTCTTGAGATCCTGTACTATGTCTGTTCGCAATTATGTTACAAATGTTGATTGGGTTGTGCGAAAGATCATTTCTTTAACATCTCTTTTCTTCGTTATATTTTTGAACAACATAATTGGAAATTTCCCTTTATTCAATTGTTGTTCCATTGAGGAAAATAAATTTGCATAGGTGTCGAACAATTGTAGTTGCACCATGGAACAATTTAATAGTTGTGTAAGATGTCTGAGATATATGAGCATGTGAAAGAAAAGGACAACAATGGGTGTGGAAAACAATACCATTGCCTTGTCATTGTCCGAGTTTCCATCTTTTATATGGAGAATGTGTTGTGAGCCACCTTTTCTTGCAAATGTGACAACTGCACCAATGGTTCCAATTGGGTAAATGTCATTGCTCTCTGCAAATTGGTTGATTGTTGTGTCTGGTATGAAATGCTATTTTGAGCAAACCATGGGAAATGTTTCCACAAAACTTGTTTCATTGAGCGATATAATCCGATCACAATCACCACGGTCATATACTGCTTTTGGTAATATATTGAAATTTGTAATGGATATCCCATTAGCTAGCAAGATCTTTTTTGCATGTTTCTGGACAAGTTGTGTAGGGATAGTCAGTGTAACTATCATCATGGATTCGTTGTTTGTCATGTCTGCACGCATAATGCATCTACTTTTGTTTTCCTTGTCTAAGTAGGTGTTATACATGACAATTATGTCTCTGACGAACAATTGTCCAATTCGGCTGTTGTTCAAGCCTTCTATTGATAGTATATTGGGTGGTATAAGTTTAGACCTGGTGACATTTTTTGAACAGGGAAAGTAATGTGAATGACAGTCTGTATCTCTCTTTTGTTTTGCATCAATGTACAAGTAGATGCACAATTTGGATAAAGTATGCAGGTTAGAGTTTTGTAACCATACCTCTTAGTCTCTAGACCTTGCACTATGTTGAGTGTTTCACTTGTACTCGTCGATGCTTCTTGTGAACTAAAAAGCATGTGTTGTAGATGACATCAAAATATTTACCATGGCATAGATGAATAAATAACTGAGGATATTTGTTTCCTAAACATATCAAGAGCATAATTTATGAATCTTTACCTTTGTCCTTGTCATTGTGTTGATGTTTGCGATGATTGACTACTCATGCCCATGTCACTTGTCCAACTTTTTCTGATGCAAACATGTGTACATTGAACATGACAACAATTAAATATGCAAAATGCATTGTATATTGTTCATAATTAATATTGATGTACATTAAGCACATGCACTGTGTTTGATTTACTATCACTGTTGGTATACCTTTTGGAAGATTGCACTTCAGCTTCCTCTGTTGTGGCACATAAGACTTCATCCTTTTGTTCAATTAGTCCATTTTTTTTCAATGTAGTAATGCAGAGAATACAATGGACATGAAGGTAAGTTGCTATGTAGGAACACATGTAAAAAATATTAAATACAATTTTATTTATTTCAATGTAGCAGCACATAAAATACAATTGACATGAAGATAAGTTAATATGTAGGAAGATATGTAGTATCTACATATAATAAATGAGGTGAAATGCAGTAGAATAAATATACACACAATAAATGAAATACAAAGCAATGGAGAATGGAATAAGGTTAGAAGCATGCACATTTGTATGTCTTCTTCTACATTTATGGTTAAGAGTCCTTCATCTTCTCCAGTTATTCTGTTTGTTTCAATGTGGGAACGCACAAAATACAATGAACATGAATGTAAGATGGTATGTAAGGAAAAACAAGTAATATGTACATATAGTAAATGAGAATCAAAGGAATAGACTAATAGATAGAGTTAGAAGCATGCACCTTTTTTTTTTCTTGATCCATGTTTGTGATTATATAGAATCCTTTGTGTCCAAAATCTATGTTAAGCCCTAATATTGTCAAGGCGTTGAGTACTTTTCCTGAGGTTTTTTATGCTATATTGATGTTTGGTTCTTAACAATCTATTACAAACTAGAAAATATTAAGAAGTTGGATGATCCTAGCTGAATAATTTGGTACAAAGTATCTTGATATGCTTTGAGACATGGAAATATGATTTTGTAATATGCTTGATGTATATTTCATAATTCAAGTACGATACAAATTGTATTTTGATCAAACCATTATGTGTCTAAGATAAAGAGGGTGTATTGTGAAATGGGCACATTTGACCATACATGGTCAATAAGTGTGTTTTGTACATGGTTTATCTTATCCAAAAGAAAGCGGAGACTATAATTGCACATGTAGTTTTCTAATTCTTTTGTTCTGGCACTATTTTGTAACATGTCAACATTGAAGTCTCCTAAAATGATAATGGTTTCATTCATATGTAAATGTTGTAATGCATTTGAAAAAAAATTCAGTATGTTGGGCAATGTTGCATGTGGAGCGGCATAGAGATTCAATATTGCAATTTCCGATTCACGAAAGATTACTCTTGCTAGCACCATCTCAACATTTTTTTCTTCGAAATGCATATGCTCCAAAATTGTACATGTTTTTTCACTAATATCATTACTCCATGTGTAATGTAACTTGATATGCAATTGTGATTTGGAAATTTCTTGTTTTGCATGCATAATTCCATGTATGTTTCGTGCAAGCACAAAATATCAGATTGCATTGTGTCATAGTCATTGAGTATATCATTCATATGTGCATGTAGGTTGTGCATGTTAAGTGAGAGAATTGATATAGATAACTTTGTTTGTGTGGATTGGTAATCATATTGTAGATGTCATTTTGCACTAGTCCGAAGAAGTTACATCTCAATATCGTTTTTCTGTTTGACTTTGAAGTTATCTTTTGTAAGAGCGCTTAGCAAATAAAAGGAGTCTATGCTTCTGAAACGAGACAAAGTTGTGTATACAAGTCCATGTATTCATATTTCAGTAGGGTTGAACGCAACACTATCAAGTGATATCCCTTGTGATCTGTGGACTGTACATGCACATGCAAGTTTAATTGGAAACTATTTTTGAATCTTCAGTTGACCTGTCTTTGTCGATGTTGATATTGGTTTTGATATTCGTAATATATGTGTCCAATCATGTGAAGTGTTTGAATTATATAAATAAGATAAATGTTTTCCTTTTCGGTGGCCAATATGCGAGTCATGGAACTTAATCCAAAGGACATCAACTTTTTATGTTTTGGTATAAGTTTTTCTTATTCCATCTGCACCATTCACCAAGCCATCCTATGAATCATAGTTGCAGGCATATATTTCAACTATCATGTCTAATTTCAGGACAAGTTGCAAAGGCAAAGTGGTTGTATGTTGATGACATGGTACATTGCCATGGTTGTCTTCTTCAAGATCAATTGAATTGATGATGATATCATTGCCATGCATGAGTGATAGCATGTACTTCTTATGCATTGCAAAATCCTTATTCTTGTAGAATAGGTAAGGGAAGGTTGGGTCTATTGGTGCATGTCGCATGCAACTTGAATTTATATATCTTAAGTCATCACATGTTTGGTTGTTTGTCCACATTCTATTCAGAATTGCAATAAATGTTTCATTTGTCTGGCGCATTGTAGTATGTAATTCAAAGCATTTTATCTGGTCTTTCCAAAGGTCATGCATCACTGTTTTCATATTGACCGTAGGTTGTTCAAATATAAGAGAATCTTGTATGGGTTGCGCCTGGTAAAGATCCCCACAAAATATCATATCAATGTCCCCAAAGTATTTGGTCTACACATGTTTTATGTTTCTCAGTCGATTGTCAATGGAATATAAGAAGAAACTTCCAATCAAGGATGCCTCATCTATGAAGACAAGTTGTAGTTCGTCATAAAGCTTATACAAGGTATCTAACATTTCCTTGTTGAGTGGAAGAAAATGTGACTTGTTAAAAGGCATTAACAATGCGGAGTGGACTGTTGTTCCACCTGCATTATATGCAACTTTTCCTGTATATGCAACTATTAGTCCCTTTGGTTTCATAGGGTCACTCGAATTGTTTGAATCATAGATTCGTATAAGAATTTGGAATAGTGTTTTCATTGTGAATGTCTTTCCTGTTCATGCCTCGCTTGTAAGGAACAAGTGAAAATGAGTGTGCATGTTTAAGCATTTCTTCATTGCAATGTCCTTTAGGATTGTTTGTTTCTCTCGATTCAACAATTGTCTAACTCTATAGTATTCTTCATTTTCGATAAATAAAGGATGTTTTGTGACTTTAAACCAAAGATTGATACGTTTTTCAATCGCGACTGCTCGAGGCCAAGGTAATTTTTCTTGCAATTCATAGGACTCATAGAGAGTTCTAGTTATTTTATGCTTTGTTAATGTCTCATCAACATTGTCAGGGTTTTCTAGTTCTTCAAGTGCACTTTCTAAATCACCCAATGTTGGGTTGACATTGTATGTAAATCTACCCTCATTGGTTTGTACTGTAGTCTCATAGGCAGTATATGTAGCTTCCCATGTAGGGAAGTTATGCTTTAATGTGTTTTCATTTTGATCAAATGGAACGTACATGAATAGTTTCTCTCTACATAAGTTTTCATAGTCGATGTGTTTGTTGTATTTGATAAATCGTATTACATTTGGTTTTTTTATTTTTGATACGGGTGTACCATTTTTTTGAAATGTGAAATGAATTCTGCAAGGCAGATATGCTTAATAGGAGGTGGACGTTGGAGGTAGTAATCAACAATAAAGAAACATTTCACGTCCTATGAATTATCAGGCTCTTATTTTAGCAAAGATGGTGGTTTAACCACGAATGTGTGTGTGTCAAGTTGATGCAGACCCCCTTCTCTCCTAAGGTTTGCGCGACCTCCCAGTCAAGGATCTTCAATTCCGAGCCAAATTGGCTCTCTGAGACCTTAATGGCCTCGCTTACAAATTAACACAGGCCTTTTTTATCCTCTAGTGCAAGTTCTATGGCACCCGTGACTCCTTTCTTCACGTTGTTGAACTCATAGGTTTCAGGCGCAAGCTCCTCTCCCATTGGCCCCTTCCTACATGTAACCTAAGCTATGTCCTTGCATAAACATACGATTGCGGGCGCACCCGAGAGTGGTTTGGGATCAACCCGCTTTCCTCCCCGTAATTTACCTCCAGTCGTCATGTACCCCTTCACCGATACTGTGGTTTCGATTGCGGCCCACCCTCGAAATTTTAACGTCTGAGCACTTTCTATCCCCATAATGAAAGGTGACCGTCGATCTCACGATCTTGATGGTGCTTCTAAATGGATGGCCGATATCTTCCCTTTGGAAGCCAACAGTTCAAATCTACTTCTCCCAGATCGACGTCTCTAGTCATTTCGAAATTTAGGAATTTGGAATTCTCGAATCTCAAACTTTCCTTTCTTCCATAGTGACGGATCCTCTGACACACGTCCCCTTCTGATCAACGGTTGTGATCCCTGTGGGTCTTTGGACTTCGGGTTTTTCAAGTCTCAAACTTTACTCCCCTCGAAATACACGGAATTCTGCCACGTGTCCTCTCGAATCGAATGGTGGGGATTTACTTCGGACAATCCGACGATCGACGTTTGCTTCGGGTCTTTACCCAGAATCCATAGATTTGCACCACCTATTCTCTAGATCTGACGGTTCAAATCTACTTCGGGCAATCCGACAACCGACGTTTATTTCGGGTCTTTGCCCAAAATCCACAGATTTATGCCACGTCTCCCTTAATCAGGTGGCTATGAATTACTTCGGGACCTTACCCGGATTCCACAGATTAACGCCACATCTCTTCTAGATCAGATGACCCAGATTCAATTCGGACGATCTAATGCTTGAAATTTTCTTCGGACAATCTGACGAATGAGGTCTACTTCGGATGATTGGACGATCGAGATTTACTTCGGCTCTCCATCTCTTCAAGCTTCGGGAATTTCAATTCTCAAATGGAAATTCTTGAAGTAAGATTTTTCTGGAGTCTCATTTCAGCTGACACGTACTCCCCCTGACAATCAATGGTCGAGATTTGTATTCGGCGATTTTCACCTCCTCCCCATCCACAAACTTCCTAAGTTGTGGATCTCGTGCCACCTGTCCTCCTTGACGATGGATGACCCCAAACTACTTCGGGACTTCAGAAATTTGGCAGGTTCCCTCTCCTGCGTGTGTAAAGCGCTAAGGCTCGCACACCTTGATTTTATCGGATGGTTGATGGTCCTCTGAATCGATGATCCAACGACCACTGTCACTCTCCCTCCTCAGATTTTGATTTCCTCCGACTTAGAGGATTTTCTGAGTACCCAAAGTTCTCTTCCTTTGTTCTTCCTACGAGTTCGTCCCTTAGGCCTCATCTGTACTTCTGGAAAAGCATTATCTCTTCTGAGATTTCGCGCCTTCTACTCCTTTGACTTCTTAAGGAATCACTTCGACACTTAGCCAAATTTTGTATCTGTGCACTCCTTGCAGCATATTCTTATGCAAGGTTTGAGTTCTTCCAGATGACTGTGCACGCCTTGCAGCAGTCACTTTGCACTCCTTGCAAAGGTAACTCTACGCTATCTCTTCTGAGCTTATGAGTCGAAACAGACTCTATCGACGCACTCCTTGCAGACTGTGTGCACACCTTGCACAGACTCAACGAAGAGAAAACGATTTAACTTATGAAAACATTTCAAAACTTCATATACTCGTAACGAGATTCATTCATTCACGAAAGAAACAATAACAGAGAATTGCAAAACAATCATAACATCACGCATTTGGGTCAATTTTCCTCTGTTATATTCATTTAAAATTAAATGGCTACATCTATAATCAAACAACAACTAAAAACTCATAAATTTCCTACTAACTCGGAGCAGCCTCATTTGGGTGTACAAAACCTCTATTTATCTCTGAGTGTCCTTAGGGTTCCCCCCCCCCCGCCGACTACTCGTCTACTCAAAAACGAAAACCTAACTGCTACCTAAGTTTAGTGGAGTGAAACTCCCAGATCACTCGTGATCATTCAGCGTCCGAGTGTTTGATATTCTTCCGTTTTTCAATCATCTCCAAAAGATTCGTAGTAACTGCCAACATTTTAAGATTCCGAAATGATTTCCAGGCATTGAGTTGTCCTACCACGCATGCTCGCTGACGATGCACCTGCATCATACTCTCCTGGAAAAAAATTCATGGACTCTTGTCCATGAGCTCCTTCACCGACTTTTCGTTCTTCTAGATATCAGCTTCATTTTCCCGACTGGCATCTTCTATTGGGTGTCCCTTCCACTTGACCAAATATTCAAAGTAGGTCTTCCTCCTGGTCTTCTTGCAAATCCTCTGATCAGCGATATTCTCCATCTATGGTTTTTTTGCTATAGGCATTTGTTTATCCCACTGAACCTTCCCTTGATATTTTGATCCCTCTGTGTCATATTTCCTGTAAGGATACAAGTCTGAAACGTTGAATATGGGTGATATGCCCACATCATCTGGAAGCTCAATCTCATAGGCGTTTGCATCAAACTTTCTTAAGATCTTATGTGGCCCTATCTTCTTCATATTTAATTTTTTATATGTTGCCCTAGGGAACCTTTCTTTCCTGAGATGTGCCAGAACCTGATCTCCTACTTCAAATTGAAGTTCCCTGCAATGTTGATCAAATCTACACTTGTACTCTTGGCTAGAGCTCTGCAATTGTCCTCTGATCTGGCTATGGAGATTCTGCATATCTGCAGCAAAATCTTTTGCTCCGGCGCTTTTGATCTCACTCTGTTCTAAGTCTCTCAACTTAGATACTCCCCTGGGTTGCATTCCATGCAATATTTGGAATGGGCTCTTTCCAATTCTCTTGTTTGGTGAGTCATTGTATGAAAATTCTACTTGTGGCAGAATCTGATCCCACTGATTATGATTCTCAGTGACCAGACTCTTCAATAAGTTTCCCAAACTTTTGTTTATCACCTTAGTCTGTCCATCTGTATGAGGGTGATAAGATGAGATAAAGGACAAATCTATCCCCAACTTCTTCCACATTGTTCTCCAGAAATGACCAAAAAATTTAGTGTCTCTGTCTGAGACAATGCTCCTAGGTAGTCCATGAAGTCTCACAACTTCCTTGAAAAACAAATTTGCAACATGTGTTGCATCACTAGTCTTTCGGCATGGGATAAAGTGTGCCATCTTTGAAAATCTATCCACCACCACAAATATGGAATCACATCCTCTTTGCGTTCTTGGCAGTCCCAACACAAAATCCATGCTTATTGCATCCCAAGGCCTCTCTGCTATTGGCAATGGTTGATACAATCCAATGTTCTGTCTTTTACCTTTTGCATGTTGGCAGATTCTACATCTGTTCACAAATTTTATCACTTATGTTCTCATACCTGGCCAATAGTATGAACTTCTCAACTGTGCAAATGTTTTATCATGGCCAGAATGTCCAAGCAATCCTCCACTATGCTTTTCCTTCAAAAGGTTGTCCCTCATTGAGCATTTTGGTATGCACAATTGATTTGCCTTGAATAGCAATCCCTCTTGAATCATGTACTCTGTCCACTGGCTCCTATCTCTCAGCACAGGATTTTCACATGCTTCGTATGCTTCCTTGAAATATGGATCATCACAATACATATCCTTCAGGTGTTCAAACCCCAAGGTCTTCACTTGAAAATCCTGCAGAATAAAAAATCTCCTGCTTAATGTATCAACAACTTTGTTAGCATTCCCAGCAATATGTTTTATGACAAAAGTAAAATTCTGCATAAACTCAATCCACTTTCCATGCCTCTGATTCAATTTTTTATGTCTGGTTATGAATTGTAAAGTCTGGTTATCGCTATACAAGATAAATTCCTGTGGGACAAGGTAATGTCTCCATTTCTTCAAGGCTTGAATTATGGCATAAAACTCCTTATCATATGTGGAGTATTTTCTCTTGGTCTCATTCAACTTCTCACTGAAATAGGCAACATGTCTATTATCCTGGCTCAAAACTGCTCCAATTGCAACTCCACTTGCATCACATCTCACTTGAAATGTCTTTCCAAAATTTGGTAAGACCAGAATTGGTCGTTCTGTTATTTTCTCCTTCAGTATATTGAAGCTCCTCTTGACCTCCTCTGTCCATTTAAAAGACTTGTGCTTCTTCTTCACTGTATCCATCATTGGTGCACAAATCCCACTGAAATCTCTAATGAACTTCCTATAGAAACTTGCTAATCCATGGAAGCTTCTTACCTCAAACATACTCCTTGGTGATGGTCATTATTTGATTTCTTTCACCTTCTCTGGATCCATCTTCAGTTCATTTGAAGAGATCACGAAACCCAAGTAAGTGAGTTATGTCTTCATAAAAGAGGACTTCTTCAGGTTTATCAACAACTTCTCCTGCTGTAGTCTCCTCATCACTAGTGTCAGGTGTCTCAAATGCTCCTCTTTAGTCCTGCTAAAGACCAGTATATCGTCCAGATATACAACCACAAACTTGCCAATGAAAGCTTTCAGTATCTCATTCATCAACCTCATAAAAGTACTTGGGGCATTTGTTAAGCCAAATGACATAACAAGCTACTCATACAAACCTTCATTTGTCTTAAAGGTTGTCTTCCACTCATCACCTTCTCTCATCCTTATCTGGTGATATCCACTTTTCAAATCTATCTTAAAGAAGAAATTTGTTGCACTTAGACAGTCCATTAAATCATCCATTCTTGGCAAAGGGAATCTATACCTGATGGTGATCTTGTTAATGGCTCTTGAGTCTGTACACATCCTCCATCCTCCATCCTTCTTTGGACTCAACACAGTTTCTACTGTGCATGGACTCAAGCTCTCTTTGACCAAACCCTTGTCTAAAAATTCCCAGACTTGGTTCTTTACCTCCTCATTCTCTCGAGGTGTCAGTCTGTATGTTGCTTTATTTGGCAAACTTGCTCTTGGTATCAAATCAATATGATGGATGATACTTCTGATGGGTGGAAATGAGTTAGGCAACTCATCCACCACTATGTCAGCAAAATTATCCAACAATTCATGAACTTCTTCAGGTAAATCATCCATCGAAGTACTTGTAAGGATAACTTTAGGCTTCCTCACCACAACAAACTACATCTCTTGTTCTTTCTTGACTTCTTTCAGGATTTCCTTCCCTCTCATGAGAAGTATGCTTGTGGTGTCTTCCTCTTTCACTTTCTTCTCTTTTATTGGCAACAACATGTGTGTCCTACCATTCTTCTCCAAGGTGTATGTATTCTTCCTCCCATCATGAATGACATTCCTGTCAAACTTCCATGGTCTTCCCAACAAAATATGACATGCATCCATGGGAATTACATCACACAGAATTTCATCTCTATATCCTCCTATCCTAAATTCAACCAAGCATTATTTAGTGACCATTACCTGGTGTCCTTTCTACAACCATGAGACTTTGTATGGATTCGGATGTGTAGTTATATCCAGCTCCAATTTCTCCACCATCTCTGTGGATAATAAGTTATTAGTGCTCCCACTGTCAATTATCACCTTGCATACTTTGTATTTAGTCTTGAAAGCTGTCCTGAATAGATTGTTCCTCTGCACTGGCTTTTCAACCTCTGCCTATGGTTTTAAGAGAACCTTTCTCAACATCAGGGATGTTCCATCCTCTACTCCTTTTGCTTCAACATTCATTCTCTATGCTTTCAAAATGTGAGCTTCACCTCCTTATTATTTTTCTCGGTACATTCCCTAGACATGTGCCCTGTCTTTCCACAGGCATAGCACCTTACTTCTCCTCCTCTGCTTCTTCCTCTTCCTCTAGAAGAACTTCTTCCACCACCCTGTCTTCCTTGGGAACTTCCTCCTCTTTTCGAGTGACTATGTGGTTTCTCAGTCTCATCCTTGGTTTTATGTGCCTTGTCATGGGAAACTCCCTTGCCTTTGTTTGGGGCTGGGCTCCTACCTCTTCCTCGCTAGTTTTGTTTTCTAGCCAACTTCTCCTCTGCCTTCAGTGAAAACTGATAAGCATCCTCCACTGTCCTCACTGACATCATACTGATTTCATCCTGGATTTCATACCTCAGGCCATTTATATACCTGGAAAAATTTTCTTCATCTTTCTCTCTGTGTCCAGTTCTGATGTTCAGCTTGTAGAAATCCTCTGTGTACTCTTTAACTATCATACCCTTCTGTCTCAGGTTCTGCAACTTCTTGAATAGATTGATCTGATAATCTTTGGGAATGAATTTAGCCTTCAACTTGGCTACCATTCTATCCCAATTCTTTATCTTATGTTTTCCCTTGCTTCTCCTCTCAGCCTGCAGTTCATCCCACCACAGTGATGCATGTCCTTTTAGCCTGGTGACAACATGTCTCACTCTTTTCTCTTCATCGACATCTTCATAGTCGAAATATTTGTCCATGGATCTTATCCAATCCATTATCTCTTCAACATCCAAATTTCCTTCATACATTGGGACCTCTATCTTGGCTCTAGCTCCCAATCTAACAACTGCTCTCAGCAAGCATTCTTCGGTAACATTTTCCTCTACAGCTTCTTCGACTTCTAATTCTTCACTCTATGCATCGTTGATGTCTCTAGCATCAGGTGCCCTCTTCTGTGCTACCTCCATCGCCTCTAATATTGCACAAAGTTCTCACATTTCTCTTTCTACAACACGATTGGCTAAAGGTGTCTCCACTCGTCTCCTCGGTGGCATTGTGTTGACTGTCTCTCACACACAGAGTACAACTTCGAGTTATTTTGTTTCTTCTCTCCTTTGTCTGTTGTTTGCAAGAAAAAATTTGCTTTGATACCACTTGATGCAGACCCCCTTCTCTCCTAAGGGATGCGCGACCTCCTGGTCAAGGATCTTCAATTCCAAGCCGAATTGGATCTCTAAGACCTTAATGGCCTTGCTTACGAATTAACACAGGCCATTTTTATCCTCTGGTGCAGGTTCTATGGCACCCGTGACTCCTTTCTTCACGCTGCTAAACTCACAGGTTTCAGGTGCAAGCTCCTCTCCCGTTGGCCCCTTCCCGCATGTGACCTCTTGCTATGTCCTTGCGTAAATGCATGATTGTGGGTGCACCCAAGAGTGGTTTGGGATCAACCCGCTTTCCTCCCCTCAATTTACCTCCAACCGCCATGTACCCCTTCACCGATACCATGGTTTTGATTGTGGCCCGCCCTCGAAATTTTAACATCCGAGCACTTTCTATCCCCGCAATGCAAGGTGACCGTTGATCTCACGATCTTTATGGTGCTTCTAAATGGACGGCCGATATCTGCCCCTTGGAAACCAACTGTTCAGATCTACTTATCCCAGATCGACAACTGTGGTAGTTTCGAAATTCCGGACTTCAGAATTCTTGAATCTCAAACTTTCCTTTCTTTTGTAGTGACAGATCCTCTGACACATGTCCCCTTTTGATCAACAACTGTGATCCCTGCGGGTCTTCGGACTTCGATTTTTTCAAGTCTCAAACTTTACTCCCCTCGAAATAAATGGAATTTTTCCACGTGTCCTCTTGAATCATACGGTGGGGATTTACTTCAGACGATCCGACGATCAACGTTTTCTTCAGGTCTTTACCCAGAATCCACAGATTCACACCACCTATTCTCTAGATCTAACGGTTCATATCTACTTCGGACAATCCGACGATCGACGTTTATTTCAGATCTTTGCTCAGAATCCACAGATTTATGCTACATATCCCTTAATCTGGTGGCTATGAATTACTTCGGGACTTTACCCTGAGTCCACAAATTTATGCCACATCTCTTATAGATCAGATGACCCAGATTCACTTCAGACGATATGATGCTTGAAGTTTTCTTTGGACGATCTGACGACTAAGGTCTACTTCAGATGATTGGACGATCGAGATTTATTTCGGCTCTCCGGGCTTCGGGAATTTCAATTATCAACTAGAAATTTTCGGAGTCTCAGATCAGCTGACACGTACTCCCCCTGACAATCAATGGTTGGGATTTGTCTTCGTCAATTTTCACCTCGTCCCCATCCACACACTTACGAAGTTGTGGATCTCACGCCACCTATCCTCCTTGACGATGGACAACCCCAAACTACTTCGGGACTTCGAAACTTTGGCAGGTTCCCTCTCCTGCATGTGCAAAGCGCTAAGTCTCGCGCACCTTGATTTGATCGGATGGTTGTTGGTCCTCTGAATCGGTGACCCAACGGACACTGTCAATCTCCCTCCTGAGCTTATGATTTCCTCCGACTTAGAGGATTTTCTGAGTATCCAAAGGTCTCGGCCTTTGTTCTTCCCACAAGTCTATCCCTTAGGCCTCGTCTGTACTTTTGGAAAAGCGTTATCTCTTCTAAGCTTTCTCGCCTTTTGCTCCTTTGAATTCTTACAGAATCACTTCGACACTTAGCCGAATTTCAGATCTATGCACTCCTTGGAGCATATTCTTATGCAAGGTTTGAGTTCTTGGGATGACTATGCACGACTTACAACAATCACTTTGCACTCCTTGCAAAGGGAAATCTATGCTATCTCTTCTGAGCTTATGAGTCGAAACAGACTCTGTCGACGCACTCCTTGCGGACTGTGTGCACACATTGCACAGACTCAATGAAGAGAAAATGATTTAACTTATGCAAACATTTCAAAACTTCATATACTCGTAACGAGATTCATTCATTCAACATTTCAAAACTTCATATACTCGTAACGAGATTCATTCATTCACGAAAGCAACAATAACAGGGAATTGAAAAAAAATCACAGCATCACGCATTTGGGTCAATTTTCATCTGTTATATTCATTCAAAATTAAATGGCTACAGCTATAATCAAACATCAACCAAAAAATCAGAAATTTCCTACTAACTCGCAACAGCCTCATTTGGGTGTACAAAACCTCTATTTATTTCTGAGGATCCT
>CBVK0100352719.1:0-20647 GCA_900067695.1 Picea abies
ACGCAATATGCAGCAAACTCCAACCCCGGTTCCTCACGCCAGACAACACACGTATATCTGTGGAGAAATTCGTTCTCTTTTATCACGACAGAATCATAGAAATTCATTCTCTTTTATCACACTGCCCTTCTAATTGTCCATCCGTCCGCAGATATAAATATGAATGAAAAACTAGCATCAATCAACACACAACAGATGGAAAACTATGGTTGCGGCTTCAGAAATAATGGGCACGCAACACACTCTCAACGAATACAACTCGCAGCTTCTTCACACCGATTCTCTACACAAAACAACTCAACAACAACAGCGATCGACTCTCTCCTCAGCGCACAGGTGTGATCTTCACCAAATCTTTATCACACAACGAATAATCCCCTCAGCCCTGCTCTTAATTGCATATCAAATTGCATATCAATATAAGTGTAACAAACAACGACAATATTAACAAAACAGACAGCGCCAATAGCAAGAACAGGTCACAACGAATCACAACAGGGGCAACCTCGCACCTCTGATATCAAATTACAAAACAGAGATCAATTAATCTTAATAAGAGTGAGGCCACAAAGGGCACATCACAAGCGATACTAAGCTCACACACTCAATATTTCAGATAACTCGCATATAAATATATAGGTTCACACACTCAATATCTCATTAGATAACTCACATACAAATATATAGGTTAGGATAACCTATAACAACTTCTTAAATCTGTAGATTTGGAAACTACTCAGAATTAATAATTTCTTAATTATGGCATTTTTCCATTATTCTCCAATAGAGAGAGGTGGCGATGAGAGAGATGGAAAGTTGAGAGAGAGAGGGAGATAGAAGTCAAATAGAGAGAGGAATATAGAGGGAGAGAGAGACTTATTTAGTGTAACAAGAACACACGTGGTCCTAATAACACGTGAATGTTTTAAGAAGTTTTAGGAACACACATGCATTTTAGGAATGCACAAGTGTTTTAGGAATGTTTGCAAGCTTTAGGAACACATGGACAATGGCACACAAAAACAAAAATCCTCTTTTACATCTTCCATTTTAAGAGAAAGCTCTTTTCATCTTCCATTTTTTTTCCATTTTTTTTAGTAACACAAATATTACATATTTCCCATGGTGTTTCAAGTTTTGTTCTCAAATAAGAACAAATTCTCATTATACCAATAATATAAAGGATAAAAAACACTTAATTTTGTTAAAAAAACACTTTCTCTTATAATACTTACCATAGAAAACATTAAATCTAATTTTAAAAAACGTTTTTAATATGACTGATCTCCATAATTTATTAACTCAAACAAATAAAAAGAAACAAGAAAAATTCACTTCCATATTATTTAATTATAAAAATTAGTTACAAGTCTAACTAATTAATTTATGTTTATAGGTTAGATTGACTAAAAAAACTAGTTACAAGTCTAACTAATTAATTTATTTTTATAAGTTAGATTGACTAAAAAAATAGTTACAAGTTTAATTAATTAATTTATGTTTATAAATTAGATTGACTATAATTTCGATGAATGTTTGGATGAAAGGAAGTCATCTTCACCCTCATTATACATCAATCTAATTGTTCTTTAGATTTATGTTTATAGGTTATGTTGACTATAATTTCGATGAATGTTTGGATGAAAGAAGTTATCTTCAACCTCATTATACATCAATCTAATTGTGTTTTTTAAATTTTGTAGTAGAAAAAATTTATATTAGATAAAAAAATAAAAAAATTAAAAATATTTTTTTAAGATGTATAAAAATATATAATTTAATTTTCAAAATATTCATAATAAAAGTGAATTTCATATTTTTTAATTTATATAAAAGAAAAACAAAAATTCATATTTTTTTAATAAAAGTGAATTTTATAACTTGTTAACTCATAATATTAAAAAAAAAAATTATAATAAAACTTGTTAATTTATAAATAAATAAAATTTATAATAAAAAAAAAATTCCATGACTAGTTAACTCATTAAAGCTTTAAAATTTAAAATCCAAATTATTTGATAACGCTTTAAAATCCAAATTATTAGATAATATATATGAATGTACAAATAAAAAAGTGCTTTATAAAGCTTTTAAATTTAACATCCAAATTATTTGATAATATATATAAATGTACCAATGTAGCACATTAACTTAAATTTATAGTTTGAATAAACTAAAATTTATTTTAATTAAAAATAATTATTTTTAATATTATTGTTTATAAATGTGAGTTTATTATGTTTTAGATTTTGTAAATAGTATGCCAGGTATCTTCGTCACCACGTCGTGAACATTCACGACACGCAGGATCCCGAGGCCCAGCTCCTCGCACCGATCTCTGAAGGCGGTGTTTCCCACCCTGGGGCCTGCAAATGAATAGACAGTGATGGGTATTCTTGATCCATGCATCTTTAGAGAAGGCTAGAACAACTGTTGAGCACTTGCGAATCTCTGTATTATTCAACTATGAAAATACATCAACTCAATATTTGAGTACAGGGTTGAAATTTGAGTGAAAAATTGTTCATCATGGAAATACATCGATGCAATATTGGGTACTGTGTTGAAATTTGAATGTTAACTTGTCTATTATGGACTAAGACTCTGGCTTGTACGTGAGTACTTACACTGCAATAGACAGTCATATTTGGTGCAACCTTCAAACGGTTCAGACTTCAGTTGAAACTTAGGTGGCAAGCAACAATGCATAAAAAGTGTGATTCTTTTTTAATTTTTCATTGACTGTGGTGACTTCTCTTCCACCAAAGCCGCCAAAATTGGTGAGGAAAAGCAGGCAGCATTGGTATTCAACATTTTGTTGAGAGGTGCTTGTCCATTTGTAAGTATATTAGATTTAAAATGTTATTTTTATATATTTTAAATTTTAAAAATTTATATATTTAAAAAAAATGTTATTATATAATTGCATTGTTCTTCAATTATTATACAGTTTGAGTGGGTTTAATGGTTAAGAACATGTGTTTCCTCTTAAGAGGTTACAAGTTCAAATCCAAAGGGAGGTAGGGTATGTATACCTTCATAGACTTTACCAGTCAAATAGTTGGACAGATTTAAATGAATTTAAAAACCAAATTGAGAAACTTACAAACATAAGAGCCATCCTGTATTTTATTAGCCACTTCACTTTATACCATTGTTGTTTTCATTGGCCATGCTAGTGGTCAATTACGTGATATGTATGAATAGAGGGATAACTACTCAAAGTGGTTAAGAGGTCAAAAATTAAATATAAAAAAAAAGAGTGTCTTTGCATCTATTGAAAATTGGATAGATTGATGGTTTATGTTATTTTATAAACCTCCCTATAATAATATAGAGGTTTCCTTGTATTTTTTTTTTAATTATGGGTCAAGTTCATCTTGGGTCTCCATGTCAATTATTTTGACATTGGAGAATTCTAGGGGGTTGGTATTGGCTCTACTCAAGATCGAACAACTATCAATAACCCATTGAGAGGTTTTTCTGCTCCTAGGAAATTGCATACACCCCCCACCCCTGAACCACCTCAGCTTGGAGATAGGATTTAGACCACTAGTACTCGTCCCTAACACAAAATGTTGTTCAACATAGCGTATTTTTGGTAGCTAAAAAACCATGATAAAAATGAAACTATAGTAGATTAAATGGTTTTTGAAAAATGCATTGACAAGCTGGTAAAATTGGAAAAGAAATTATATTCCTTACAAATTTGTGAAGTGAGAAGAAAAGAGAACTCTCACAGGCTACAAAATCAATTATTTTCTTTAATATGTTTGTTCCATGTCCAGGTAAAATTAAAGGAAATTCGGAGAAGAAAATGGAATAAAGTGGTATGACTTTGCAGAAGATGAAAATATTCAATATTATACAAGAAAACAAGGAAGGTGGATAAGAAAAGTAATAATAGAAATACTTTCTTACAATTCAAATTGGGATCAAATATTTCTACAGTTTAAATCTATTTCTAATGAGTCACCAGACAAAAGAAAATGTTTAAATTCATTTCAGGATATGGATGATATGCATTTCAAAAGGTACAATGGTAAAAACAATTTTCAAGATCATACATAATGTATACATGGAACAACACCAACAAAAAGAAGATGGTAAAGGATGCATAAAGCAGCTTGATATTTTCAATATAAGTGTTGCAGATATAAAGAGAGGCATACATTATGAGGCATGGTATGAAGTAGAATGTGGTCAATTTACTACAGAAATGACCAGAGTTGCAATGATGGCAATACAAAAATTTGTATGTGGAACATAGATGATTTTAGGGGCGAAATTTCGCTCATGGGCTAAATTTAGGGGCTTCCAATTTTTTATTGGGCGAATTTTTTGTATTAAAGTGATTTTTTAAAACTTATATCATTAGCCCATAATTTATTTTAGGGGAAAAATCATGTACAGGGTTAGCCCTTGTTTTTAGGAGAGATAGAGGAAAAAAAATTATATTTCGCCCCTGAAATTTAGAGGGACAAGCTTCAATTAGCCAAATTTTTAGAGGTATGGGAATTTTTGATAGCTTCTTCACCCTCCCATTTGGTAAAGTCGGGGTTTATGGTTTAATTCGCCCAGATTTTGTGGCATGGGCACTGGGTAGCTACATTTTGGCCCTCCCACCTGGTATAAATTGTATGGCATCTGCCCAGTGCCCAGTGTTAAAATCATAGCTTTGTTTCTTGTCTGGTTCGTTCATGAGAACTATAGAGTCTACTATCTAGTGACCATCCATAAAATCTCTAAATCGCCAAGGCCCAGTTTACATATATTGAATTTTCGTGTTTATTTGCCCTCGACGGAACGGAAAGAGGGCAAGAGATGCTAGTGGTCGAGCTGCCTGTTCAGAGCAGAATTTGTTACAGTTATTAGCCTGGTGGTCCGTGGAGCCGTCTATTCAGAGCAGAAGAAACTCGGAAGGTGTCGCGTGAGGCTTTGGCGGTGAATAATTACCAAGGTTTCAACTTTGCAAACGTCTTGATAGGTATTTACTAGTTACCTGGTCCTTCATCTTTAAATTCCTTAAAGATATTTATTTAAATTGTAGGAAAAAAACTACAGACTTGGAACCAAATCTGTTTTGTCACAAGGGTGTGTATTTTCACGTTTTTTTATTTTGTTTATACTTATGTTTTTTTATTTGGATCCCCATTCCATTTCCCTTCCGTGTGCACCCAATCTCCAGCCAAGATTTCATCATTTTTCCAATCAAATTGCACCCAACGACTTTTCCAGCTATCTGTATTTGTAAGGTAAGAAAATTGTTAGAAAGTTTTATTACAAAATTATCAATCCAATACAAATAAATCCTAAATGAAATACAATCATAAAACACATGTAACATCCAATGAAGACAACCACAACGAAACTTCCTAACCCATATACTCAAAAAATGCAATAAAATGATGACCCTAACATCAATCAGCTAAAGCTATCAGCAGAATTATATAATGAATATGATTAAATTACAAATCAATTATATAATATTCTGGACCAAAAGTTGACTTCCAGGCTAGGGAGCGATCTCAAGGTCAGCTTGAAGAACCACTGAATGCCAGGTTGGTAGAAGTTGGGGAATTTATCCAGCCTGGCACAAGGCCCTTCATAGGCCTAAATTTTTTCTTGGGGTCTTGCAAACTTTGTGCCACACTGCATGATCATCCATTTTAAGTTGTGGAGGCAAAACTTAAAAATCTTCAGGGAAGGATTTCCACACGAGTAGTTCTAACATCAAAATCCACATGCCATTTAAAAATATATATATTTTGAAAACCCCACTTCCATCAACTGTGTAAAATTTTGTTTACCTTTACCAATGTTCTGAAAACCCAAACTAACCATCCATTTTCCAGAGTCATAATGCAGGGAGAGTGTCCAACCAAAGGTTCAAAATTTTCTTGGTCCAATCCTTAAGACAATCACTAGTCATTTTTCTGGAAGGGAACATGCCTACTACCACTAGTGCTTCCAATTCCAAGAGATTGTTGAGCCTAGTTTTGGTCCCTAGGTTCAATATTACTAGATCCTCAATTTTTTTTATGCATTTCTATCTTTTGGGTCTCCTTTCCCTTTCTAGAAAATGTTGGTCTTGGCTACCTACTTCAACCATAATGGAACCACTCATGAGGGTACGAATCATAAGTTTCTTAATGAAACCTAGCTTTGGTTGAGCTTCATAAAATCCCACTAAGTTGTAAAAAGGTAATTCAACATCCTCGTAGGAATCCAACAAAGGGATATCAATACTAGTAGTTGCATAATGTCAATTAATTGGTCCATCCTCTCTAGTCTTGTGGAATGACAATTTGAGATCTCTAATATCTTCACCATTATGAACAACAGGTGGAATGCTTGTTGTGACACTAAGGTGGAACATCTTTTGTGACATTAAAGTCCTAAGGGGAAACAAAACCTCTACCCTTCATCCTTTCCTCCAACCTAGCCAGGTACACGATATCATAGCCCCTTGGATCCATTTTTAGATAGCCCCTAGGCCATCTTGTTGATAATGTCCATTGTTTCCTCCTCCAATGGTTGTGCCCCCACGAGGTACCTCCTCCATGAATCTATGAAAATGCCAGGTACACGAGTATACGGGCTCATCCAGATCGACTAACCCTCCATTGAGTCATCTGAGTAGTCTAGGAGCTCCTCATCCATCCCTAGCATCGATGCCACGAGGATCCCACCCTTCTATCCACCTTTTGAAACCCTGTGTTTACCCTAGATTGATCATGTGGGAACCTTAACACACGCCTATAGTGAAATTTTGAAGATGTATGCATAACCCTCACTAGACTAGATAAATTGATTCTAAACCAAACATCCAAACCTCACCAAAGCATGCTTCAAAAATTCTATATCTATTGTTGCGTGGAAGAACCATTATTCGAAGAACCGCCATACCATTGTGAAGGTGTTCTCCCATGTTTGTTGAGCATCTCTTGAATAGGAAGTTAACTGTGTATAATTGAATCTTATTAAATCACCTGTAGTGGTCCTAGAGTTTCTGTTGTTGTACACGAATCCTTATGTTTCTTTCTGTTGTTGTACACACAACCTTATGTTTTCTTAGTGTTCAACCTCTCAATGTACACAAATCCTAGCCAAGAAAGTTTTCATAGCTTCTATGATTTGTCACTCACTTTGTAAGCCCAACACAATCCCAACATAAGAATATGCAACCGTAAAGATAGCTTGTAACATCACATAGAAAACAACCACAAGCCAAACAACTAATCTATAGAAAATTAATAGCTAAAGAACCGACATTTAGATAAGGTGCAACCAAAATTAGCAAGGTTTTCATAACACAAACCTCTTTCAAATAAAGAGGCTGAGCACTGGACTGCCAGGAAAATGCCTTGAGATGAACAACATATTCCCGACCTACCACAAAATACCATGGTGTTGTACAGGATACAAGATCTTCTCCATTGAGAACACCTCTTAGTCTAGTTAATAATGATAGATATAAATGAAGTTCATTAGGTATAACTGTATGCAGTGTTGTTGTTTGTTGGTTCCCATCAACTCTCAAGTTCTCTACAAGAATGTTTGTAGTTTCAATAGTTGTTGCATCAACTATGCCCATCACAGGATCAATCGAAGCAATGGAGTCATTTGTGACAAACCAATGATGATTTGGAGAGGGTAAATTGACAACTACATAAAAGAAGGGATTATTAGCCAATAATACATCAAGATAACAATACAGTATGTTTTTAAATAACAAAACTTAACAAGATTTCTCCCTCTTTTTTACCATCAATATCAATAAGTAACATAAATCAATAGAGAAGGAAAAGTAGGAAATATAATCATGCATCAGTTAAGTATTTGCATATAGCCAGGCACAAAATAATCTTAGAAAGAATAAACAATCTATATTCCACCATTTTCTTCTCTTCCTGCATTGCCCTTAGTAGCCCCATTAAACTTTATGACTGCCATGCCCCGTGGGACAACAAGCTGGGAGAGGATCTTAGTATAACTGTCTCTCATTAGCTGACTTTCAAGAGAAGATTTACTAGTTCACAAACCAAAAATGGTGTTTAATTTTTATTACAAACAAAGAGAAAGTATGAATAAATTATACATGAAGACGATAATGGTATGAAGAAAAGACCTCCTAATTGAGCATTAAACTTTCAGACATTGGCACAATACAGAGAAAATTTTGCTCGCCTAAATTTGAATAAAAAAACCCATAGAGCCAAAAATTACAGATAGACAAAACTCCTAAATGAGTGTCTTCGCTAGTTGACAACACTTCGAAAACACCATTATCAATGGTGAGAATACTGACATCAAAAGTTCCACCACCAAGGTCATAAACAAGAATATTATTTTCTCCTCCCTTTTTATCTAATCCATATGCAATTGCTGCAGTTGTTCGTTCATTTATTATACGAGCAACATTTAGCCCAACAATTACACCAACATCCTTGGTTGTCTGCCTTTGTGCATCATTGAAATATGTTGCAAACTAATCCGAAGGGGTTTTTTCGTCCTCCAAATTCTATTGATCCAATATGGTACCGACTACTCTGTCATTAATTGGTTGTTTGTATAGTGAAGACCATTTTGTAATTTCCAGAAACGTAGTCTTGAAGGCTTTTACACAATTTTCTGTTCATAGTTGCTGAAGTTGATTCCAGCCATTTATGTACCTTTTTGAAACTAATATTGGATCGGTACCCATTGGAGAGGGACCCGGAGATGTAGCCCAGTGAAGGGGGTGAACTCCGTTAACAATTCCAGTGTCTTGAGACTCTCTTTTGCTGTGTTTTTATTTTCTGTTTTTCCATTTTTGTTCCAGCTGTTTACATTTCAGATTATAAGCTTTATTTCATGTTGTTCAAGTTCTTTTTCCTATGGTAATGAAATTCAAATCAGAGCATTCTTTTCAAACTTAAAAAGCGCATAAGTTGAGATCCGACGGATCACAAACCAAAAAAATGGAAGTTTTGTCAAACTTTTGTTGACATACGTTACTCAATTTCACTAATACATTATTTCTACATCACTCTTAATAACACTCCCATTTTAGCATAAATATGGACTGCACATATCGAAATCATGTTTTCAACTCAGGATCTTCCCGTGCCTAAATTTACCTGGAACTGTAACTACTGCATCCTTGATTTTCTTCCCAAGCTAGGACTCAATTGTCTCCTTCATTTTCAACAAAATCATTGCACTGATTTCCTCGGGAATGAAAACTTTGATTTCATCATCCCTGATCTTCACCTGAATGTAGGGCTTCCCATATTTATTTACAATTTTGTAGGGTAGAAGTTTGATGTCTCTTTGCACCTCCTTGTCCTCATACTTGAGAGAAAATACATCAAATTAACAAACTACAAATGTAATACTACACTATTTGGCTGTCTTTTATGATATAAGACAACACAAAAGAATAAGTCTTAATATACTTACAGAACAGGAAGATGGCAATAATGTATGAAACAATAGCGAGAATGAAAGAATGTTAACTAATTGCTAAAACAGAGAGAAATAATATACACTTGTTTTTAAGTAAGCAAATATGAAAGAGTAGCTAAAGAAGAAAACTGATGAGCTATAAATATTCCTATCTGCAATTTCCTAAGAGAATATTTTTTTTGTAAATAATAGAATGGATAAGGTACACACACTTACTTCCTTCCAATCAATCGTTTCACATCAAAAACTATCCTTTCAGGATTCATAGCCACCTGGTTTTTGGCAGCCTCTCCAATGAGTCTTTCGGTGTCAGTAAAGGCAGCCCAAGAAGGTGTAATCCTATTTCCTTGGTCATTTGTTATGATTTCAACATGACCATTTTTGTAAACACCAACACAGGAGTATGTAGTTCCAAGATCAATACCAATTACAGTTCCTAACTTTTCCGCTTCTTCTGCAACAATAACAGAGCTGACAAGAAAACCTGAGACATAAAGCAAAGCGTCATTGTGATTTGACTATCAATGCTAGCCTAAATCAAATTTTGAACTTTCATGTATATCATGTTTATTTTAGGTTTATGGCTAAAGGAAAAACTCCCAATAGATCTCTGTAAGAATTTGGAATTATACTATATAGAATATACATTTATGTTTATGGCTAAAGCTACAACTCCTTTACAGTACTCTATAAGACTTGACTGATAAGCAGGTGACAATTTACTTTCAAACTTGTCAATCAATTCAAACATTGGAATGTTGAAAAACAGCGAAATGTAGATCTTTCATTTTTTCAAGTGAACAAGATAAAGTTATCTTGTTGGTTACATGAGGAGGACCCATTCTTTGTATACTAGAGGCTTATTAGCAACTCTACATAGATGTTCCTTGAGTTCCAATGCCCTCTGGCCTCACTGGTTTTGGGGAGATTTTTCCACACCATTAGAGTTGAATTATGTACTTTACACCTTTAGTGATAGTAAGTTGTGCTTGCAAAGGAAATATGCATCATTGAGAACTGCATATATAAAGTGAAATGTCATTTTCATGGTTTGATTTGACTATTAATGTGACAGGGAGGTGGAACATCCAAAAGAAAGTGACTGTAGGCATCACATATTAAAGCAACTTCCAAGCTGCAGACAAAGAATGCACCACGCATACAAACATTCTTCTAAAATGTGCCACTAGGACTCTTATCACAATCATATGAATATTTAAATAGGAGAAAATGAATAAAAACTATTACATCTCATCCATAGAAAATACATAGAAATGTAGGATGTCGTTCAACAAGGTAAACAATTAATACATTAAACTGTAAACATTATCAACATCAAAGCAAGATCAGGCACAAGTATCTACCTCACATTTTATGAAGAAAAAATAAAGCAGAACATGACAGAAGGAATAAGCAAGCTTCAAAGTCCTACCGAACATGGGAGTAGACCAAGAGGATTGAGGGTTCGGGTTGGTGATGGAATGATCCTTTCTTTATGATGGTATGTACATGTCATGTCAAATTTGGTCACCTATCTTCATGTAGCACTAGTATTGTAGTTGAACAGGCTGCAAAGTACTGCTCCATAGATTTAAGGTCGAGAAATGCAAGCTGTGCAACAAACTATTTCACACAGCCTCAATGGTCAAGACCATAACAAAAAGAAGGCACCCCAAAGCAAGCTGCAAAATTGCAAACAACTCTCAATTGAGGGCATAAAAGAGGGCTAGTCCATTTCATAAACTAGAAATATGCAACTATCTTTACCTGTTTCGGATACCTGCCTAGTGCATTGTTACCAAAGTCACCCTTGAACTTCATTAATTGTGATTTATTCCCCATTATTGAATCTTATGAGGTGCATTAAACAATATGTTTACAAAGGGTATTTTAATAGCTAAATATGTCAAAACTATAGTGTCAAACAATTTTTAAGATCTCGTGCAATAGTCTATTGGCCTCTTGGTGTGTGCCTTCCTTGCATATACCGAAGTGAGACCTGTCCAAATATTTGTTTCTAATCATGTAAGTTTCAAGTGTTTTCTATCTATACATCTTGTGTTATTACACCATTGTGCGATCTCGCAGTTTTCAAACAATCCAAGCATAATTTTCCTTTAAGGAGTCTGATCTGCTCGAACATTAAGTGGGGCTATGCATCCTAATGTATCTCCAACTTCTATGTTTTGCCCCTTTGCTAACTCACTTCAATGATAATTATGCATAAACATAATGTTCATCTAGCCTGTTTTGTCATATTTGAGGCTGGGTACAATTGCATAAAGTGTTAGACGAAGAATCTTCAATTGCTAATTTGGCCTATATTCATTACTATTATAAATAGTAACGGTCTGAAGTAACCTTTTTATAATATATGTTTATGGTTTCCCAATAGCTCTTGTTATGGCACCATTTCTTCCTGAGATTCAATGGGTAAAATGCCCTTAATGCTTACAAAGTAAAAATCGTTGTTTCGGAAGTATATTTCTTTTTTAGCCTCTTTTATATGTTTTGTACACTTTTCTTATAGAGATTCCATCATAATAAAATTAACAAAAATCTTTCTCCCTCTTAGTTTTATCTTTCCCTTTTGTAGTTCCAGAACTCAAATGCTTGTGCTGCACTGTAGCCATAACATCGCCATGATGTGCATTTTCTTATATGAGACTTTACTCACCTATCAAACCCAAGGTTTCTAGCTATCCCTAACCACTAAAGGTAGATAGAAAAGTTATTTTTGGATGGATTTATATATTATCAATACAATCTGGTCCTAGTCCCCGCATGAAGTCTATTGATAGAGGTGGCTGAGGACAGAAAAATATTAACCTATTCATTTGAATGCTTGTTGTAGCTGACCCAGGTAATTTTACAATTGAAGCATAGACCAATTAACTTCATAGATGAACAAAGGAAGATAATTTGTTGCTACTCATCTTCTCTGTTTTGTCTTTTCATATCTTCCTTCATAGACCTATCGATTTGTTCTTGATAAGGTCACTAATTGATAATGAACTAGGGTCAGTTCTTAACCCAAACATCATTCCAAACAAATGCATTACTAATAATAAAACATATTTGCAGTACTGCCAAGGACAGTTTCCGTATATCTTAGAACAATAAAAAAAGACCCGATGAAGAAATCGTTATTTTGATCGAAACCTAATTTTATTAGCATTACAAATGTAGAAGTATGAATTTCCTAATACTGAGTTATTCCAGAGAAGCATTACCCACAGGTTCATGCTTACTGTAGATATACATCATATGACCAATATACATAAACAATAGAGACAGATTCACTAAAATGTTTTTAAGAACAATTGAAAGTTGTTATCGAAAGTTGGGACTCAACCGTATTCTTAACCAGACCATATTTAGCTCCCTTTTTCTAGATTTTTTGGATTCTTAGATTTTTCTAGTTTGGGATTTCCATTCCTCTAATTATACTGCAGTCATTTCTTGTCCAGGTTCTTAACATGCTTCCTTTTCAGGAAAAAAGGTATAAAGTTTTCATTTTCTTCACCTGTTCAGTCAAGGATTTAGATCCACCCTGTTTTTCTATTGTCTAATTTGCAGCTTTGTCTGAGGCTCCCAAAGGGGTTGAACAATTCTATTCCACTAAATTCTGACAACTCTTTTTAGGTCTTCAATTCTTCCCTCAAAATAGTATTCTCCTTTTCTTCCTCATTTTCTTAAAAGCTCTATGATGAAAAATCCACTTTAGAAAAAAGAATAAAGAGAAACTTCCTTCAATGAGCCTAGATCAAGATTTATCTATCCAATCCAACAAATATCAATGGTCAGACAATGAGCCATTGAGTATAAAAAATAGATAAAAATCTGTCAGGTATCTTCCCTCTGCTCAGACAGAAGCATGTATAACTTCAAGGATGGAAAATATCTTATTTCTCAAAGCACTCAAAGGGCTATATGATGACAGATTGCAAAGAAACAATAACCTACTTGGGGCTGTGACTTTTTCGTTAGGAGTTATAAATTTTTGAGTCATTAATCAAGGGAAATTGGTAACCTCCTTTTTGTAAATATGTGTGTGGACACCCAAAATTGTAGGTGTTGGAGAGAAAATTGCTAGGAGGTCAAGAATAAATGCCATTTTAATTTGTAGGTTTGTGAGGGGATAGAAAAATTATGATAAACATGTCAAAATCAACATGCAACATTCTAGCTAGGTTCTAAATAGGGGAAAAAGGTTGACCTGTTTTCGTTGATTAAAGAGTGTACTTTTCGAAGATGGGGGGCACTTGTGGTCCCAAGAGGGAATATTTAACTCCCTGAAGCACCATTTGGGAGACTAGAAGGCTCAGGAAGTGGTTATAGGTTTTGGTCACATGGATACCTCACTTTTGTAAACATAGTAAGTCATGACCCTTAAGATTATATATATTGATGGGACATTGAAACTGTTCAAACTTTTCACATATCAAATAGCTAAAAGTATATCTGTACTACATCCTCTCCTTGGCTTTTAAGTTTTTGTTTTTTACTGATTTAATTTGTATCTTTGTATGGATTTTCACCTCTTTTCATTATATCCACTAATCTTTGCAGTATTTCTAGGTCTTGAAGCATATCACAATGTGAGGAGAAATTTGGGAGAAAGTATTAGAGTAGCTTCGTTCAAATTGAATATTCTATACTTGGTAGGAATTTTACTAATTTTATATTATTTCTCTTGCAGGTTTCACTTTTGGCTTCTAGATCAATTTGAAATTTCAATTGTGGAATATTTATTGAGATGTCAAACACTGATCGTGGGAAGAAAAGATCAAGACAAAATGATCTATCATCATATTTTCAAAGACCTCAACCCAAGGATCCACATTTTCTTCATGCTTCGAGCTCTTTTGAGCAACCTATCACTGAAAGAGATCTCAACTCTTGTGAGAATGAATCTAATATCCAAATAATAGATAAGGAAATATGTTCCTCCAGTGATCAAAGTGAGATAAATGCATTTTCACCAGAAATTGGCAGTAAAAATGTCGAAAATATTTCATTGGAAAAGAACACAACCAATTCACGGAAAAGACAAAAGGGCCAATGGGACATAGGGAGAGGGTTCCAACCAGATTGGGTCTCAAAATTTCCATTTATTGATCCATTACCTCCAAAAAATGAGAAAGAGAAACCAAAAGTTATATGCAATATATGTAGTTGGAAACTTGGCACGCCATTGACATTTCAGATGAAGTTAGATACAATTGAGAAGCATGTAGGAAAGGTGTATGAAAAGAAAATTGTAGATGGCGAGGAGAAATCTATTGTCAGATGGAAATATTTCGAGGAATGTCGACATGTCAAATATGTTGATGAATATAATGAATATTTAATAAGTAAGCAAAAACTCGAGGCAGGTGGAGGAACCATCACATCTCTATTCGAAAAGACGATGGAAAGAAATTTGTTATCCAAGACAATACAATTAAGCACTGTATTTCACATCTTATCTAAAGGGCATCCTATGATAGATTATTCGGATTACATGAAATATCTATCTTTTCTTCAAATGCCAAACTTTCCATCTTCTCATTGGTCTTTAACGAGTGGTTGGGAATGGGCAAAATATCTAGCTCAAGTAGAAAAGGATGATATGAAAGAGAAGATTGCAAGTGCTAGGTTTGTGTCATTGTCTTTGGATGAGGTTACATCTATTGATAACACTTCATGGATTTGCACGAGTATTTATATGGTTAATGACCATATTAGGCATTCCTATCTACTTGGGGTTCATAAAATGATGGAGAAATCTACAGCTGAAAATATTTATGAACTTGTTAATAATAGTTTGAAGGAAAGTGGTCGTATGGATCCTTTAATGATTGCAAAAAAGTTGGTATGTGTTGGAGCAGATGGAGCATCAGTAATGCAAGGACAAAGGAATGGCCTTTGTGTTAGACTACAACTATCAGCTTCACTGTATATGTTGAGTATTCATTGTATGGCTCATAGGATGAATCTTGCATTTAAAATAGTAAGCAAGTTTCCATCAGTTTCAAAAGTTGAAGATATTGTATGAGAGGCTTATGCATATTTTTCTCGTAGTCCCAAACGATTTTCAGAGTTTAAAAAAATTGTTGACGGTGTTACAAATGGAAACAAGCTATTAAAGGATGTTGATACAAGATGGATCTCATTGAATGGACCAGCTCAAAGATTATTTAGTGAGTACCAGTCCTTGGTAGGGGTGATGTATGAACATCGCTTCAGTGTAGATAAAGCTCAAGATCTTCTCTTTCGACTAACTGACATAGAGAGATTATTAACATTGGTTGGAATTCTTTCTATGCTAGATGAAATGAATGTCCTCATGAAAATGTCTCAAAGTCGCACAATGTATATTGTAGAATACACAAATGCAATAAAATTTGCATGCCTTTCATTGGATAATTTGTATACGATGCCATAGTCTTTCGCAAGTCCACGGTTTACAAATTGGACTATGATCATTGATATAGAAAATACTAAAAATTATTTGAAGTTTGATGAAAAAGGGATACTATGTATGGAAGTTCGTGGGTATATGGTTCCTTTTCATTATATTGATAAGACAAGATGAACCACCAAAGAGCGCCCTGTGTCAAGAGACCTATTCGATAATGTTGTCATTTCAGTGAGACACAACTTGATAGAAATTGCAAAGTCATTGTCATCGAAGATAAGAGAACGATTCCCTCGAGATGAATTGTTGGAGGCCATGTCTGTGGTGTACCCTGAATATTGGAACAATTTAAAATGTCAACCTACTTTAAAACGTGACTTTGTGGAAAAATTAAATACTTTAGTGGACCACTTTTGCAAGAAGGTCGAGATACATGGAGAACAAGTTGAAGGTATTTTGGATCAAACAAAATTGTTTCAACAATCCACACGCTTTGCTGAAACAATGTGGAATCAATTTCACACTTTGGAGAATCCTCTAGAATATGGTGCAATAACAAGATTATGGACTATTTTAGGTGCTAGCCAATACTTACAGGAAAACATATATGAATATTTCAAATTAGCGGATTTGTGTCAAACCATGATTTTGGGATCAGTGGAGGATGAGAGAATGTTTAGTGCACTATCATTTTTGAAGTCAAAGATGAGGAACAAGCTTGATAAACATATGGATATATGTTTAAGATTATATATAACAAAGTATGAGATTTCCAATTTTCCATATGAAAGAGCACTAGCTCTTTGACGATCAGATTGTGATAGAAGGGGAGAAAACAATATAACAAATTTCTCTAATGAACTTGATACGGAACATAATTCTTTGGAGGCTCATAATGATATTCCATCTGGAGAGGGTCTTGTTTAGAATGAAGAAAATGAGCACCAAGATGAGAACTGGGAAATTGATATACCACAACATTTGATCTAATCCAGTATATATGAGGGTCTAGGGAACACTTATTTTGGTATATGTGTTCCATTGGTGGTGCAAGAAATAGTGAATGGAATAGAACAGATGATCTGAGTCTTGTGATACGTTCTTCCTCTATTTTTGGAGTAGGTCGGAAATTCTTTATCATAACAAGATTACTATTTACCAATTTGAGGATGCATTTAAGGTAAAAATAGGTTCTATAATTTATATTTTGTGTTTTTCATTGTAACTTTGGAGCCACATTTTCTTGATGCAATTTATTTTAAGATTGATTTTTTGATATTTAACTATTACATTGTCTCTTTCTTGTATGTGACAGGAAATGAAGTTGGAATTTGATGAAGATGGGACCTATCTCTTCACATAGATAGTGTCATATTATTAAAGGGTAGATATCTGATTTAACAAGAATTCTGCTAAGCAAGAATGGACTCATTCAAGTAGATGAAATTTCTTTGATGTCTTTCTCTAATATGTTGATAAATTTTAATGGCTTGTTTGTTTGTTGCATTTTGGATCATTTTGTCAAGTTTGGAATTTTGTGTTTATTTTGGTTAAAAATGTGTTAGACGGCAGGCCCTTGAATGCTTCTAGTTCTCATTTGATGTTTGACTGAACCTTTTGTTATGGAATGATTGGTTTCATCTAATTTCCATTGAGTCAAGGGTTTGGGTTAAAGTTAAAGACCTTTGTTGAGTAAAAAATTGTTTTTCATCCTTTTGTCATGACATCTATTTGAGAAACACATGTTCTTAGGCTTAATATATGCCTTTAGTTATTTTGTGGGCACTCAATGTGTTCTCCATAATTATGATTATTTTTTTAATATGTTTGATGGTCAAGGAAAGATTTTTTTATTTCCTTTCATTTTTTTTCATGACTTGAGCATCTTCACCTTTTAGGATCTACTATGTTTATTTTGTATTTTCTTTGAAAAGACTTATTGATTATTTAGAAAGGGAAATGAGCTCTACTTAGCTAAGTGAAGAGAAAAATGGTCTATGCACTAGGTTCCTATGCATACATCATAGGAAACCTATTAACATGAGACTTCCATTCCTGTAATGCAATTATACTTTCATAAATATGGTGGTTGAATTTCAGATTCCATAAACAATGCTATGAAAACCCCTTTGTTGATTGGATAAATACCTCCATTACCCATACTTTACTGCCACTTACCTTTCAAACCTCCATTCCATACCATGAATAACAACACACATTGTCTTTTTTGTCTTTTAAAGTTTGCTTGGTTGAAATATTAGTGTATGCTACATCAATGAATTGATGTTTAAGGTACTAATGGTTGTATTACTCTTCAAAGCATCAATGTTAGGCCAATGGCCAACACTATGAAGGTGGAAGTGAATGAAGGATAAACATTCTTCATTATTACACAAGAGTACATTAAAATCACATAAAGGTATGCCCATGAAAGTTTTGAGTTTGAATTTACATTCTCTTGCAGATTTATCAATGATTGCATGCACCAATATTACTATATTTCTAGTTTTTCCACCTTCAAAGGAAATTTGGTCTATGGTGAAAAGGCTTCTAAGGTATTTGAAGCCAAAAACTCCTAGTTCAATGTTGGAAGCATGGATAATCTAATGTTGAATTCCAACATTTGGTTATGTAGAAATGTGTTTTTAGTCACAATATCAGTTTCTTTATATTGCATTACGGGGACTTATCCTAACATAAGTGAAATAAACAAATTTTAAATTAGATGACATTTGAAAAAAGTTATTGAGGTCATCAGAGTCTTAGTCTTCATCTAGATGGCCAAGCTCAACCTATCTCTAAAGGAAACCACAGGGCGGTGATTACACTTTAGGAGATGGCATTGAGCATTGTATAGTATAGGTGATTCACAGGCTCCTCAGTAAGGCTTATTTGATGCTCTATATTTTTAATGGGATCAAGAGGCTACTAAATTACTGACAAAGTATGAAGGAATCATATAAATTACCAGATAATTGGAGGTGAAATACAAGAAAGTTCTATGGAAAATGTGGTGAATACTAGAATGAGCTGCAGGAAGAGAGCACAAAGACCTTTTGTTTTGATAGGATCTTTACACTTTAATGCTGATTGGCAGCTATATAGGTCTGAACTAGAGAGATGGATAGATGAACAATGATTGAAGGGATGCCATGATGTATAAATACAGGAGGCCAGTCTTCATTCTGGCTAGTATTCTCAGAACTGCAGAAGCAACACTTGTGCGCACTGCAGTTGGCCAGTTTGTGCACAAGTCTGGAGGTGAGTTTTTGTTGCAGCTGCTGCAACTAGAAGATTTCAGTTTTGGCTTGGACTATCTCTTGGTTATGGTTTGGACTCTCTGATCAGCTCTTGTTACTCTTGATTGGTGCGCTATCCTTGAAGAAAGATGTACCACCTTTGTTTAGCTATCTAGCCTAGGGTTTGCTTCTGGAATAATTCTCTGCCAAGGTTAAGGTACTCGAGGATGGCTTCCTATAGTTTAATGGATACATTTTCCTATTATTATATATGGTTTTATACTTTATTGAAAAATTCGCCAAGACTTTACAAGGTTTTACAATTAAGTGAAATATTCGCCAATATTTTACAAGATTTTATAACTCAATGAAAGATTCACCAATATTTTACAAGATTATATAATTGAGTAAAAGATTCGCTAAAAAACTATATATAAGTATTCTATTATTGATAAAATAGCCTTCAATTTTTGCTATGTATCATGGGGATTCGCCCAATTATTATACATATAAATTTAGGGGGGGGTTCTTAAAATCACTCTTGATGTGGAAGAAAATCAACAATGCAACAAAGCAAGTGAACGACAAACAAACAAGGTATGGAATCTAGGAGGAAGAGAAGATACATCGGATGCACTTATGAGAACTGACAACCTAGGCACAACAGAAACAATAAAGGAGTTATTATAGCATGACAAAAGTTGCAAGACTTGTGGCTAGAAGTCCATGAAAACTTTAAACCTTGGGAGTCTCATGCAAGAGCATTTCACCAGTCAAGTCTATGATTGACCTCATGGGTCAAGAGGTTTACTAGAGGAAGTTGGTTTACTAAATTTTTTCATTTTAATTGTAATATTTTTCATTTTTCTTATAATATCTATAGAAGGTATCTCCATGGTTAGGAATTTTTTATGAGTGTTCATTAGTTTTCCATATAATAGAAAAACTTGGCTAAATTAAGTTATGGTTAGATAAGCTAGGAGGAAATTGAGGAATTTGATATTTTGTTATTAAATATTGTATTGTAATGGAGAGATAGTGTAAGAAAATAATCAGTTTTAGGAATGAGAAAGTTGGAGTGTGAATGTGTGAGTTTGGAAAGTGTAGTGTGTGTGTGTGAGGGAGAGAAGGAATCATTGTGGAGAATTGTGAGGTTCTTGTGTGTGCATAGGTTCGAAACACCAACAGAAAAGAAGTTTGCATATATTTCCATTCCCTCTGAATAATGAAATTCTGTAGTATTGTGTGATCTCCTATGATCTCCATGTGTATGTGAAATTGAATCATGTTAGACAATTTGTCATTGTGATTGAGTGATTATCCATATTAGAATTTGTTTATTTGAAGGATAATACCAAATTTTATGCAAAGTTAATATGTTTGGAGATTTGTGTTCACTGATGTGAAGCGACGATGGATATTATCCAAGAACAACAACATAGCAGATCAATGGCTTAAATCCATATCGAATATCGTTGTTTTGTATGTGTCACACTTATTAAATTTTTATATATCTTGATATCCGATATTGAGGTTCCATATATATATATATATA
>CBVK0100352720.1:0-20645 GCA_900067695.1 Picea abies
TTCCCTTATAGGTTCTGCAGTTCTGGGAACTTCCCTCACGGATTCTGTAATCCTAAGATTTACAGGTTCCTCTTCATATACTTCTTCAAGCTGGCATCTTCTTGATTTCTTAAGTGCCGCTTCTTCATCAAAGGTCACGTCCCTGCTGATCTCAATGTGGCGATGACCAGGTATGTAGATTCTGAAGGCCTTGGAGACCTCACAGTATCCCACAAATATTCCCTTCTTTCTGGAGGGTTCCAGCTTATTTCTTATCTCTTTTGGTATATGAATAAACACTGGACAACCAAATATTTTGAGATGGCCTACTTCTGGCTTCTTGCCGGTGAACATTTCTTTTGGGGTCTTGAACCCAAGTGCGCTATGGGATAATCGGTTCTGCACATAAACAATTGCCATTGCTGCTTCTGCCCATAAGCACATAGGAAGATCTTGATTGTGAATCATGGTCTTTACAACTTCCATAATTGTTCTGTTCTTCCTTTTAGCTACACCATTTTGTTGGGGATTATAGGGAGTAGTGAGTTCCCTCTTGATCCCAACATCTTTGTAGAAGTTTACGAACTCCTTTGAGGTATATTCTCCTCCATTATCTGACCTGAGTATATTAATCTTTCTTTCAGAAAGATTCTCTATCAAGGCTTTGAATTCCTTGAATTTACTAAATACTTCATCTTTAGATTTTAAGAAATATATCCAGGTCTTACGAGAATAGTCATCAATAAATGATACATAGTATACATACCCGCTAATGGAGGATGATGGGATTAGGCCACACACGTCTGAATGAATGAGTTCCAATACTCCTTCTGCTTTGCTATCCCTCTTTGGAAAAGGGTTCTTGATATTCTTCCCTTGCGCACATCTATTGCATATGCTTTCTTGATCAACCTTGAGTTCTGGTAAACCTGTGACAACTTTGCATATGTATGGTAGTGCCTTGTAGTTGATGTGGGCCAATATTCTATGCCAAAGTTCGCATGATTTTTCAATGGTATGGGTCATGGCAGTTTCTAGGTGACCCTTCAGCTTATATAAGCCATTTTATTCACTTCCGATGACGATTGCTTTATTTAAGGTTTCTCCTTTAGCCCACATAAGAACTTCTCCATCTATGAAGGCAACTCTATAGCCTTTCTTGTCTATAGCTGATATGGAGAGTAAGTTCTTCTTTAAGCCCGATACATATAGTACATCCTTCATTGTTATTGAGTTTTCTGAATCTAGCTTGTAGTTTGATTCTCCTACTCCCTTTATGGGATATTGATAATCATCTCCAAGAGTTTCTTTTTGAGAAAACTTCTTTTCTGAAATACAAGAGAGAGTATTTTTCTTACCCGTCATATGTTTTGATGCACCGTTATCAATGAGCCATGTGTCCTCTCCAGGTGATACAAATCCCGAGAGAGTTGAGATCAAGACATGGTCCTTAATCATCTTCATAGGTGGTTCTTCATCTTCAGCTATGTGAGCATGTTGCCTTTTGTGTTTCCTCTTGTATTCTTCTCTTTTGACTGGACAAGAATTCGCCTTGTGTCCCATCTTATCACAATGATAGCATTGTATAGATGAGAGATCTCGTCCCTTGCGTTGTCCTTTCTTCTGAAAATTTCTTGGATGAGATTCTTGGTTGTTGAATTTGTTTGATGGTTGAGGCTCTCTATGAGTTTCCCTTTTGAAGTAGGGTTTCTTCCTTCCTCCTTTTGTATGGGCAGCTAGAGCTTGATCATCATCCCTTGCTAGTAATGCTTCATGGTTGGCTACCCTTGTCTCTTCTTGGATGCATTCTTCCCATAGGCTCTCAAACTGTAATTTCTCCTTTCTGGCACATATTGTCTGGATGAAAGCATCCCAAGGTATTGTGAGACCATTTAGGGCCGTCATTATGAATTCGTCTTCATCGATGGTGTCTCCAATCGCTTTTAATTGTTCTTTAATTTCTGAGATTCGGGAGAAATATTCTTGAATCATTTCTCCTTTCTGCATCTTGGTATTCTTCAATTGAGATCTTAGATTCATCTTTCGGTTGATGTTCTTTCCTTCATATAGTTTGCTTAGAGATTCAAACATCTCCTTCAGAGTTTTCTTGGACGATACATACGGGATCAGGTGGTCTTTGATTGAATCTACAATGATTCTTTGAGCCCTGATTGAGTCCTTTTGATGCTTCGCTTTCTCTATGACATCTTCTGGTTCCTCCACTTCTTCTTTGATAAATTTTGCTAGGTCATTCTCTGCAAGGATCAGACCGATCCTATACTTCCAGGCACGAAAGTTGTCTATGCCTTCTAGTTTCTCAACAAGCTTTGTGCTTGCAGACATCTTGTACTTGAGGCTATTAAAAATGACCAAAAATGAAAATTCTTGAAATCAAATTTTGACCTTACCAGGAGGTGTGCTTGGCTGAGGCGAGTACCTTGGTATACTTGGATCTGAGAAAATCCAATTTTTACCCCTTCAAATCTGATCTGCGGATTTCTGGACTGGTGCTTCTGGTACTTCTGTGAAACTAGGGTTTCACTTTCTGGGAGATCCAGCCACTGAAAAGGTGGGCTCTAAGTGCCAAAATGATCCTTGGGGGAGGGCTCAGCTTTTTAGGTGGTTTTAGGGATGAAAAAATTCACTTTTGCAAAACCCTAATTTGCAGGTACTAGTGACGTTTTTCTCTTGTGAAATATGCTTCCTTCAGGTTGGCTCTGATACCATGTTAATGTTTATGCCATTATTATAGTTCTTTGCATTTCAATAGATAAGATTTCAATAGATAAGAGCAACATAAGAACAATATCACTGAGAAATACACATTCACAAGAGACACAACATTTATTCCGGGAAACCCTCTAGGGGAAGAAAACCTAGCAAAAACTTCCTTATCATAAATTGCTAATACAATGTTCACGAGATAACTCAAACCAATACATATAGTCCTCTCCAAAAGATGCGCCACTCTTCTCCTTCTCTCTCACTGGTAAGTTGCAGCTTGCCTCTTAAGAATGAGCAAGTGTGTTGTGTGTTAAAGTGAGGCGCTAGCCTCTCTATATATACAAGACTGGCATGTGTGAAGGGTCTTCACTAGCAGGGTCGACCTCTCACTCTGGGTGGGTAAACCCACCTTTAATTTAATTCTAGGTTTCAATAATAACTATTGGGGTCGAGTTCTTATCCTGCCTATTACAATTGTCCGTTGACCAATCCGCAAAAGGGGATTTGGTCCTAATACAATTATCGACATGATTAATCCACAATGGGGATTAATCCTATGAATAAAATAACAATAATAATAAGAATACTCTTTGTAGTTACATTATTTCAACAATGGGGATATCTGTGCTTTTTAGTAGCTATTTGTTGCACTACTGGTAATAGGAAAAATTACATAATCTTTTTAAGAAAATAAAAGCAATATGGATTATGAAAACCATAGTATAATTAGAATGAGAATACTTTAAAAAACTAAATGGTTTCAATGCCATAATTTCTCTAGGAGATTAACGCTTGGGCGCCTTCTCTTTTCAAAATGAATGTGAGCCATCGATCAATTTCCAATGTGCGATCTAGACGACCCTGGCACTTTAGCGTCCCTACTAAAGTTTTACCAATCTGCCAATTTTAGAACTCCCCTGGAAACATTTAGCGATGGAACAAATTTCTCACAAAGTGACTTTCTTGCTAATTACTTGTTGACCCGATATTAATATAATATTATCATTAACTAATTCGGGAATTCAGGACTTTGACTCTTTGAGGCTCCAAGATTCGGGGGAACTATGTTTGTTCTAGAAGGAAAACTCTCATAGTGACATTCTCTCGGAGTCATGTAGCAACCTGATGTCTTATGGCTGACGTGTTGCATGTCCTTTTCTACATGGATACCACATGTCCTACCTGCTGCTTGCCACGTGTCCACGGCAATTTCCATGTGTCTCTGGTACTTTGGGATTCTCATTCTCGCACGGTCCCTCCATACTTGTGCATTTATTCCCATTACAACCCGACAACGACTATGCTGCCATGCAACACTTGTTAATATGTAGCTTCCCATTCCATTCTATTGTTCATTCCCACTCTTCATGCCTATAATTTTCAATGCTTTACCTTTCACAATCTGCTACATTCTTTCCATGATTCCCTCCACAATTTTCAATCCAAATAGTAGCCGCAATAATCATCGTCTCGGCCTTGATTGCTTTTAATTACAATTTCTCTACGGGCTTGGTCCTTGGCTCGCCATTCCGCAAATTGTTCCAATCGTTGTGACATCCAACACATCCATTTTAGTGCTTTATTGTTTGGTTGTTGTATGTTGTTATGTATTGCGTGTTGTGTTGTTATTCCGTGTAAGTTTTATCATTATATTGTGTCATATATATCTTCATGTATGGATTATTTGTTATATATATATATATATATATAGTAATGTTAAAGTTGTTTTATTATTATATTGTTTGTTATACATTGTTATTATTTGTGATATTGTCAATTACTATATTGTTACATTAATAATATATATTGTTTTGTTATATTAGATTATTTTTATATTTCTATGTTGTTTGGTTATGTTATTAGTCCCTACCGAAGGCGTAGAGGGACTATAGCGATCGATAATTCATTGACTTCATATTAGTTTGTCCTTTGACTAAAAATATTTGCATAATCTCTATTGTTGGAACTAGAGAACTAAAAACATTGATTTGTATATAATAAAAAATACCATATATGTCATGATCTGATTGGATAATAGATTGGAGGTCTTATCGCCAACTTCGCTATTCCCAATGTTTTATATGTTAGCATATCCAAATTTTTTGATCTACGGTCTTTCTGAATTTTTACTATTTTTATATGTTATTATATTGTTATAAATTAGTAAGTTTCATTGTCTTATATTGGTTGGTTTATATTAATATATATTGTCTTGTTATATTAGACTCTTTTTATATTTTTATATTGTGTGGTTATGATGTTATGTGTGAGTGAGATATATAAATAAGTTTCATTGTGTAATTACATGTATGGTGCTAATAGGATCGTTGTTGCAAAGCAATTACATTCATATACATAGAACAAAGCTAAAGATTTACACCAACACATGTCTCGCTTTTTCATTTTTGGGTGTATCTCTCCTCGAAGGCTAAACTCAAAAGTGCGTGTTTTGTATTGCATTGTTTTAATTTGTTTTCTTGCAACATAAGCGTGGATGCACTACAAGAATAAGCCATTGAAGATCGAGATATAACTCGGGACACGTGGTCTTGAGATCCAATGTTAAGCTACACCATGTAGTGTTAATTTTCAATTGATTTGATTTGAGATTGTCTTGCTTTCATTCATTACATTTCGAAGTGTGTTTTCTTTGAAGCTTTTACATTGTGTTACTTTGCAAATATATCAACATTGCTGACAAGATCTAGTTAGAGTCACTTCTTTGCACGTAGAAAAAGTGTCTGGATGCAAAAGTGCGGTAGCATCGCTTAGACTTGTCATGCTTGATATGTCAGTTTGGGTTAATTATGAGTTTAGGGGATTGGCTCTTAAATATGGTAAAATCCACTCTAGATCAATATCCCACATACATGAAGGTTTGAGTAGCCTCATCTTGCTGACTAATTTGAATGCCAATTTGGGTAAAACTCTCTATTTACATTGCCCTTGAATTTGATCACTAGTTAGTGTGTGAATTTCTTTTTACAACCATTGACTGATAATGAAGATGTGGCAAATCCTAGACATGTGCATGCATAGACAAATGATTTGGACATGACCAAATATGGTACCATGGTATTCTGTTCATGCTTAATATCAGTTGTGTGGATCGAGTGCAGTTGTTTGAAATTCCTTTCTGCCTGATTTCCTTTATGCTTTGATTGAAGTGTGGTCTTTGCATTCCGAAGTACGTTTTGTCAACATTAGTTGTTAGCATAGGCTAGAATAGGCTCTAATCCTACATTTCATGTGCTTGCATCTCTAATTTTACAAACTCCCGATCGATAATTTAATGTCCGGAAATTATTGCATATAATTTTCCCAATAATATGATCGGTGGCAAAGTTGAGATAAAGAAGGATTCTGATAACATGCTTGTTATGACCGGAATGGAAGGTGGAAGAACATTGAAGTTGATTGGGACATCTACCCATACACACAATGTTGCATACCTCTCCAATCACGGTGAAGGTATAATGTCATATAGTCTTTTGTGGCATGCTAGATTTGGTCATATCAATTATGACAATCTTCGTTTATTGAAAAAGAATGGTATTTATGTTCTGCCTACCATTTCTAGAAAACTAAAACAATGTGATGCTTGTATTCTTGGGAATCATAGAAAACAACCTTTCCATGAGTTTACTTCTAGAGCATGTAGAAAGCTTGAACTGATTCATTTTGATTTGTGCATCCCTATGCCCGTTCCTTATACAAATGGAAATAAATATATAATGTCCTTTATTGATGATTACACTGAAATGTGTTGGGTATACTTGTTGAAAGATAAATCTCAATCTTTTAAAACATTCAAAATTTTTCATGTATGGATTCAAAATGAAGCTCAGTCTCGTATTGGCTCTCTTTGCACTGACATTGGCAGAGAATATGCACCTAATGAATTTGAAAGTTACCTTCGCCAACATGGGATCAAATGCAAAACAATAGTTCCATACAATCCTTAATAAAACGATGTAGTTGAACAAATGAATATAACACTTCTGAATATGGTTCGTTCCATGATGTTTTTCAAGAATGTTAAATTGATGTTTTGGGCTGATGCAATTCTATGTACAGTTTATGTCAAAAAAAGGTGCCATCTCATGCTATCAAAAACAATAATTTATATGAAATGTTGTATGTCCACATTCCTTCAGTGAGGCATCTCAGGGTCTTTGGTTCCACCTATTATGCCTTGATTCCTAAGGAGAAAAGAAGAAAACTTGATGAAAGGAGTTGGAAGTGCATATTCTTGGGGTACTCAAACACCACCAAGGGGTATCGTCTTTACAATGATACCAACACAAATTTCATCCTTTCCAAAGATGTGATCTTTCCTAAATCCACCAAGAAAGACAAAATTGTTGAGAAGTAGCTTGATCATCTGGATAGATTCACTCATGTAAAGACATATCATGAATTTGATGATGAGATTCCACATCCTGAAGGGGGGATCCCTATCTTGGGTCAATCTCTGGAATCTCCTTTTGTAGCACCATATCCCCCTCATGAAGAAGTTCCTACCACTTCATCAGAACCTAAAGTTCAATTGGATGATGTGATCGAGAAGATTGAAAAGCTGAGGCTTGATGAGAACTCAACACCATCTCAATCAACTGATAAACCCAGACCATCTTAGAAAGGTCCACCAAAATGGCTCACTAAAACACTTGAAAGTGTTCATCTTGATGAGGTCAGGAAGACATGAGCCAAATTGTCCTCAAAACAAGATGGAGGTAATGTAGATAATTCAAACTCAAGTGATGTAGAAGATATGGATGTTTCATATGATTGTGAGTTGTGAGTCTAGATCATCTACTAACCATGAACCAACTTCCTTTAAAGAAGCCATTTATCATGATGAATGGAAAGAAGCCATGCAAAAGGAATATGATGCTCTCATCAAGAATGGGACATGGAAGTTGGTGGACCCTTCATATGTAACCCAAATGATTGGTTGCAAGTGGGTATTCAAGAACAAGTACAGATCATATGGCTCACTTGACAAGCACAAAGCAAGGCTCATGATGAAAGGGTTTGCAAGAAAGATGGTGTTGATTATGAGGATAATTTATTCCCCACAACAAAATGGGATACCATCCACACTCTATTTTCCATGGCAATAGAAAATTGATGGAAAATTCATCAAATGGATGTGAAGATTGCTTTCTTGAATGGAGACTTGAAAGAGAATGCGTTCATGTCTCAACCAAAATGATTTGTTATGAAGGGACAAGAACATAAGTTATGCAAGCTCATCAAATCCTGGTATGGCTCGAAACAAGCACCACGAGCATGGTATGAAAAGTTAATCGAGCATCTTCTGAAATTGAATTTCAAGAATTTCAATCTTGATGATGCAACTTTGTTTGTTAAGAAAGTTGGAAAAATTGTTGTATATCTTGTAGTATATGTAGATGATTTGTTTATAACATGGAATATTGAGAACTACATTGCATCCATAAAGAAAGAGTTGAAGAAAGGCTTCGAGATGACATATTTGGGACATGTTCACTACTATTTGGGCATTGAAGTGATTCAAAATCCAAAGTACATATTCATCTCCGAGAAGAAGTATGTTGGAGAATTGTTGAACAAGTTTGGCATGGCTGAGTGCAATCATGTTTCTACTTCAATGAAACAGAACTTGAAGCTCACATCAAAAGAAGGGAATGCAATTGAGGATGCAACCAAGTATAGACAACTTGTGGGGAGTCTTATCTATCTTACTACCACCATACCAAACATTTCATTTGTTGTTGGCATTCTTTCCAGGTTCATGCAAAAGCCTTGTGAAGGACATTCGACTGCTGCAATGAGAGTTCTAAAATACTTTAAAGGAACTCAAGATTTTGGATTCAAGTACTCTAAGGTAGATGAATTCAACCTGATCATATATTCTAATTCAGAATTTAATGGGGATAAGGAAAATGGAGTGTCAACTTCATGCTATCTCACGAGTCTTGGATCAACAACTGTCTCTTGGAGATCACACAAACAATAAGTTCTAGTAGATTCCATAATAGAGGAAGAATATTTGGTAGCTGTAAAAGTGATGAAGGAGATCGTGTGACTCAGAAAAATACTTGAATATTTGTAGGAGAAACAAGTGAATTCTACTCCTCTTCTAGTTGGAAATACTTCTGCAATCAAGTTGGATGAGAATCCCAGATTCCATGATCGAACCAAGCACATCAACACAAAATATCACTTGATTCAATACCATGTAGAGGCCAAGACTATTCACTTAAGACATTGTTCCACAAATGAGCAAATTGTAGACATCTTCAACAAAGTGTTTGGAAGAGAAAATTTTGAGAAGTTTAGAATGATGCTTGGACTCACACACACCCCTTTAGATTAAGGGGGTGATGTTGGACACATAATCCTTGGATTGTGTTCTTGTAATTGTTATGTACATATGAAGAGTCATAGGTGATAGAAACGGTCACCCGTTGGGGAAGACCAAGAGTCATTTACATATGTATATATGCACCTATCATACTAATGCAGAAATCATCAAGTGTGGAGTTATTTTCTGCCATCCCTGGCCTGACACAATGATATGGTTGTCACCAAGGAAAACATGGATTCTAGTGGGGCATGTTGCTCAACTTAATTATATGCAAGTTTAAAAATAGTATGACCAACAAAAAATTCAAGCACACCACACTCAAGATGCTCAATGGCATACGTTTTATATTTCTTTACTATTATGTCCTTTTTATAGCATGTAAGAACACCATGAAGGTGTAATTTAGAAAACTAATAGAAGTTTTTTGTTAGCATATTGTCATTTTCAATTTTGTTTGTTCGCATCACTTGAAAACACAATATATCAACAATCACGAGGTCCTGGTTTTTAATAATACTTTCAATATACAATGGAAATATTTATATGTTCAATGCATATATAAATAGAGAATGTTTTGTTGGTACTAATTCCACATCAATTATATACCATATTCAAATTTCCAATGTGCCTCTCTTTGAAGTATTTCATTTCAAAGATAACTTTCTCAAATATAGTGAAATTATTTTGGTTCAATTTGCTTACATGGTAGAGTGAGTTGATATCTTTAGCACGAGAAAGAGTTGTGTTCTCAAGCCCATGTTGTCTAATGCCAGTGGGGTCAAATGCTACACCATGCGTTGTAAGGATTTGTGATCTATGTATCATTCATGTACATAACAATCACATAGGAAATTGTTACTGGATTACAAATATTTTTATTTTGAATTGATTTGCATCTATACTCTTGGTATCAATGTCCAATGATCAAGATTACTAGGTGTGACACTACAAGGAGAACACCTTGTAGTGGAGGTTTTTAGTGTTACAAAATTTGACAAAATTTTCAAAAAAACCTCCACTACATCCTCCTCTATTGGATGCAGAGGTTTTAACGGATGTTTCATATAACTAAAAAAATTTGGGCGGGTAGAGGTTGTAGCAAAGGTGTTTTTTTTTTTGGGTGCTTTTATTGTCCAAACACATCGGTGCGCCCATACATAAAACACCCTGGTGCATACCTAGAACTAAAATGCACCGGTGCGACCTTACATTAAATGCCTCAGTACGTACATAAAACTAAAAAACGCACCGGTGCACTATTACATAAAATGCCCCAATGCATACATAAAACGAAAAAGGCACAGGTGCACCATTACATAAAATGTCTCAGTGAGTACATAAAATGAAAAGGCATCGGTGCACCATTACATAAAATACCCTGGTGCGTACATAAAACAAAAATGCACCGATGTGTTTATAGTTATTACACCCTATATTCCCATTTTTTTGTATGCAACACCAATGTGCTTTTATTTTATGTCTGTCCCGATGCTTGTATAATTCGTATGTGTCGGTGCATGTATTACCCTATGCATCAAAAGGTACTGGAATTTTTAATATTCGAGGTGAGATATCGATGCCATTCTTTGTTCTGAAGCATCAAAGCTTTTATTACATTTAAAGCACCTATATTATTATTATATTTAGAGAACCGATGCATATTTATCGCATACACACAATAAAATTCTAAAACAATATATATTATCGCACGTTATATGCATCGTGCTTCAGTATAATTAATATGCACCATTGCTTCAATATGCTTAATATGCACCGATGCATATAACCCCTTAAAAAACATCGATTTCTATATTATTTCACGCACCATTTTGTGAGTTCATAAGAATGCACCAATATGTATATATTCTAATTAATTGTTATTTTACAAATTTTCAGTTAATCATTTCAAAATCAAATATTTTTTTATAATAGTATCATTTTTTATATTTATGTTATTGCATTTTGATATAATGATTGCATTAATGTGTTATCCAACAGATTATACCTCTGTTATTTGCAACAATGTAAATCATTCACATATTAATTAATCAATAATGCAACGCTTTACAACATTTGACATTACAATGAAATAAGAAACTCATTTTATTATATGTGATTAAGTGACACATGGTCATACAAAATAGGACAACATAAAGGTCCACAATACTCAAAATGGAACCAATATGTAATTGGTACACTTATTGGTAACATGTTGTCATGCAATTGGGACATTATGTCCACTACATTAAGCAAAATCCCTGATTTTTACAAACAAATATTCCAAAACATACAACTTGCAGTAACATTCAATTATATTGATTGTCATTCATCACTTGAACTGGTGACATTGTTCGAGCTGCGTGCATATCTCATTTCTTGATCCGTTGTAGGCGATATTGTACTTTGGTTACTTAAACATGTATTTTCTTGCTCGACTTGCTATGTTCCAACTGTTTATGTTCCATCTACAAATATATAAATAAAGTGTAATACGTACATCTACATTTATAATATAGTATAATATACATGATAGTGTAAATAAAAAGCATACCATAGCAACGAGTGATTCATAAACCATACACATGCTTTCAAAGCTATGCCTCATGCCGTGTACCAAAAGATCTTTTGTTGGCTCCTCTCCATACTTTATTTCCTGCATGTTTAATACGCCATGACAAAACATAGACGATATAATTAATATAAAGGTTTCTTATTATTCCATTAATTATAAAACAAGGGAAGCTAAACAACATAGCTACTTACAAATTGTTTAATTAAACTTTGATACTTCAACATATACTCACAACCCTCACTTAACTCAATGTTGATCAATTTTTCGGTTGGCTCTTCTTTGTATGTTAACACCTACTAGAAGACATCCATGGACGAGTTTAAATTAATTATTTAAATATAAAGATCACAACAAATATGAAAACTTAAGTAACGTCGAAAACGTAAGTACTCACAAACTTTGCGATCAATCTTTTTCTTCCTTATCGTCCTGTCTAATGCGCTGATTTTTTCTTTTCTCAACAAAATAATTGAAAATTGGTATTTAATATGATAAATAATTTTGGTGTACATAAAAGAATAAATTAATGATCACATACCTTTGATGCACATTGTTCTTGGGATGCATCCTCCTATGATGCAATTATGTTCATTTCTTTTACCATCTCCTTGTACACATTTTTGGACATCCCTACTAGCATGTATTGACTTTCCCCACGTTTGTCACTTGGAATTTTCATAATCTTCATGAAAAAAAAAAACAAAAAAACACAATAACTTTTTTAATTGGGCATGAAAGCAAAACAAATTAATTTGGTAATTATTGCAACATATTATAGAAAAACATGTTTATTAATAATAACTTTTAAATGGTTATTTTTTGTTATTGTAAGTTTTTGCCATTGCAAGTCTCACAGGTCTCATTGACTATGGTTCTAGAAACGCTTCCTGTAGTGTATGTATAACTTGATTCTTGGAGTCACTGGATTGATTTTTGTATTTTAAGTGAAATTACATCTATATGCTATTTCCACTATATCTTTCAAAGCTCTGTAAAACAATTTTTCCCTTTCATTAACTTCAAGCACCACTCTAGATTAACTGATGACCATGTCGCCGTCGTCGTCATTTACATCCTTAAGAATTTTTGTCCTCTTAGGATGAGATTCAATTCCCTTGCTATATGTCCTTGCATAACATTAATAGAATGTGAAATAGAGTGTTTAAAACTTGTCAGTGATCAATGTTAAGAAATTCATTTTTAGTAAAAAGTCAAAGAAAAACTTCATGTTGATTACCTTTCGATCCACCTATTTCCTCTCTTTGGAACATTTCCATAAAGCTTTTACGCTCTTTTACACTTAGATTGAGAACAATCTTATTGAGTTTCTTCAAGTTTTTTCTCTACATGACACACATTAACCAATACACACCATTAATTTTAACTTACAAATATTTCAAATATATTAAATTTTTGATAAAACTTAAAGAACTTGCCTCCTCTCTTTTTGGGATTAGCTACCATTGCGCTTGCTACAATAAGATGTTTTCTTTGAACTTCTATCAACCATCTTGTATAAAAAAAATCAGGAATCATCAGAAACATAAATTATGAAATTTTTATACAATCTAATATTTCAGTGTGTGTCATTAAATAGAACACCCAGGGGCGTCAAACATATAAACACATCGGTGCATACTATTAGTCATTGTGCATCGTTAACCCATACAAATATGACACTAAAATCAATACTATTTATATTTTTAATTGTTATAGCATCATTTGACACCATATATGCTCATGACGACTCATTGGTCTCAGTTACATGTCTTTCCCTATTTGTAGGAGCAAAATCCCGCTTTTCCTCCCTAAAAACATATTAAAAAATCCCATTTTTCTAGATGTATGTGTCTCTCCTTAAAGAAACTAGCGTATATGCATGCCTTGCTAGTTAACAATCCATGTACATGTTTAATTGGCTCAAAAAATAATAAATCCTGATATCTTGGGTGGAGTTGACGGGTTCCCTAGGTTCTCGACCTCCTATAGCTCGTTCATAACTACTCTAACTGTCATAAGGGACTATAAAATAGAGCCTTAGGATGGAGGAAAGATATATAAAAGAGATGCAACCTTATGTTGGTTGTTTCCTTATAGCCCTGCAAGCCCCTTGTTAGCATCACTATTTTTTCAGTTAGAGTCAGTCCTAGATGAGTCATGGTTCATGTGTCGAAGCGTGTGTGGTCAGGTACTGAGCAATGGATGGGTCGAAGTCAACAAGTGGCAGATCTGGCCCTTGGAGTCGGGAAAGGGCGTCATAATTAAACATGTGAAAATTATAAAGGTCTTTTCCCAAAAGGTCGGGTCCTATCAGAAAGAGGGAATTTACGTGCCATAGGTCAAGGCAAGTTGTTAGAGTAAAGGTCATGTTAGCAGATATAATGACCATCATCACCTCATTATGAAGTTAGAAAGGTTAAGAAATCATGACGCTCATATCACGTATACTCTGCAGCTCTTATCATCTTTACTTTGCACACTTCAAAGTGTACCCGTCGCACGAGTGTGCTGCACAAATCTTCAGCCTGCTTAAAAACTTCTCGTCACCATGGATTCAACGTCCCCTGTCATAATTCCCTCCCTCACCCGTTCAGTTATAAATATCAGTCACCCTGCATGGTTCTCTTTTACCATCCAAATTTGTGCGTTGTCTGTGATTTTTCCTGCAAGTCCTGGGTCTTTTCGTCGCGGGAAAGCCGATTTCCATCAACTATGTTGTGAACCTGTTCAGTCAAGATTTTCATGCCTCCTCCGTCTTTAGTCATGGTTTGAAGCCCGTTGAAGTTTTCCACGAGATAGTTTTTCAGGCAACAGTTCCTCTTGTAGTCATCCTTTCTTCCTCAGAGTTTTTCCTTGTCACTCCTAAATTTTCTGTCGCACTTCCCTACTGCGATGAGCCTACCATTATCATTTATCGCAGTGTCGACCTATTTCTGTGCCTAAAGTATTCATAGCAATTGGCGTCCACCCAATAAAATCCTAGAGTTATTTTTGCTTGTCGCGCAAAACTTCCACCACTACCCCTTCGACAGGTCTCTGCAAGGCATATTATTTTCCATTTGCCGCGCGAAGAGGGTGCCATTTTTCATTACCGCGTGCACGTGAAACAAATACACGTTTGCATCATGACAACATCCCAAGACATAAGGAAAAAGGGGCGAAGTGGAAGATCTGTGAGGCCCGAACCCCATGACCCGACATTAATCAACGAAGATCCAAATGTCAGAGCATCTTTCGAATAGGTCAGATGTATGCACTATTGTGAGAAAATCCAAGGATACAACGCGAAACTGGCTGAATAGTTCGCTCTCAGATTTAATGGGTTTCAAGTAGTCATTGCAAGAATCACATTTCGAGTGACAAAGGAAACTTTGTCAGCTGCGATGAAGATCCCTCCACGCGGTGAAAGGTGGTCTAAAGGCATGCCTTTAGACATATTATGCTATGAATAATTAATCAAAACTAACTTCCTGAACGATAAAATAAGAGTGGGCGTTCCGAGTCGGTATCTACGGGAGACTTTTCAGAAACTGCAGAAGGTGATTAGAAGGTATTTCACATGTGAAAGAAGGTCTGACAGAATATACCCACATCACATCAGGTTGTTGATGCATTTCACAGGGAAGAGGCCTTTGAACTTACCTTTCTTCTTGCACCAAAGTCTAGGAAGAATGGTGGACAACGTCCAGGCTGAAGTGGACTAGACAAAGAAGAGCTTATCCCATATCTCATTAATCAAGTTGTTGGTAGTAGAGGAATTGAGGCGGCTGGGAAAGGACGAAGACTCGTTTATGTTTTCAATCGACATCCCCAGGGACCCCAAAGGAGACCGCCCTCTACCCATGGGGGAAAAAACATCTCGTAGCGTAGAGGTAGGAATAGAGGGGGCTGCAGGAAAAGGAAAGATAGTAAAAGGATTATCATCCCAACAGCTAGTACCTCGGAAAAGAGGCAGGCCAAGGTTGATCAAGAATCCCGAGGAGACCCAAGATCCAAACGAATCATGCACCCAATCTGTTGCTGAGAAGTTACTCGTGCGCGTTGTTCGGCTAGAACCTGTCGAGGGTTCAAGCTGGGAAATTAGTGAAAGACGGAGAAGGCTGGGAACTGAAAGCATGGAGGTTCGTGAGCTGCCGCAACATCTGAAGCAAGCGCAACTCACTATTTTCAAGTTGTACTTGGAGAACAAAGAATTAAGAAAGCAGTTAGCATAAAAGACTGTCAAAACAACAATGTTGCGGAGATGAGAAGGGAATGTGAGTTGGCTCAATAAACAACTCAGAGAAGCGCAAGACGTGATCATTCTGCTGCGCGAGGAATAGAGGATGTCAGAGGAGAGAATCACGGAGCACTTAAAGGAATGTGGATTGGCCATGGAAAATGTTTGCGCAGCTCTTTCCAGTGCTCAAACAAAGCTAAAAGAGAACATGATCTTACAGAGACAGGTGGAGAATCTGAAAAGGCGGAAATGGTCTCTTAGGAAAATGATTAGAGTATCAAGATTGCAGGTGAGGCTAGTAACATAATTGACCTGACCCCATTTTTGTCTTTTTGAACGTGGCACGAAATTTCTCTCCCCTCGTGTCCTATTTTCTATCGGGAAGCAAGGAATCTGATGGGTACCTGTGCAGATGATGTAAACCCACTTGTCGAGAAGGAAAAGTGTAGGCAGAGCACATAACAGTTTTGAAGGAGATGCATTGCCCCCCGACCGTCGTCACCATATGGAAAGCACGAGTGACAACCCACAATCATCTGCCATACCAACTCGCCACATGCATACTTCAACCAGTGATCATGCGGCAACAACCAAAGCCCGTTACATTGGGTGGAAAAATTCTGATAGGCTGCTCGATCATTCAGGTGACCACTCAAAGGAGAAATGTCGATGCATCACCTCCTAGTGATTAAATCCTACTGATGACCGAATGATCATGATGGAGATGTTGGTTATGACATAATTGGGTATAGTTAGGTTTCTATTCTTAGTAGGTCCTATTCAAAAGATCATCTAGCAGGGAATAACCAGAACTGAAATTCTAGGAGTAGTAGTTTGGAGCATGGCATACCAAGGGGCGCAACTCTTTCTATATATTGCATATTTTTAATGTAAGCCAGGTTGTTTGGAAAAGTAGTGTAGATTGTAGACTATTGAATGTAATTTTCAAACCTGATTGAAATATAATGAAAAGGTCCCAAGGATTTGACGAAAAGATTCTAATGATGGTGGTTTGATGTATTGTGATCTATCCTATGTATGTAATTCCTATTTTTTGTATATCCATGTCTTTACTCTATTTAAATTGGAACGTTTAATAAGTCTAGAATTCATTGCGCGGTGCTTTAGATTTCGCCATTTTAACTCCTGTGTTTTCTTCTAAGTAATTTATAATTCATCTTCAGTGGTTCTCTGAGTTGCTTTATGTACTTTTTTTCTCGCCACATGCAATGACATTTGAACTGAAAGACCATTGCCTCCTTAGCCTTTATCCTCTTAAAGTTTAGTTACCAAGTAATTTATTGCTCTTGCTTTCTGGAATTTGACTCCATGGCCAAAGGTTCTGTATTTCCTTGCCAGTAGAACCATAAACATTTCACAAACGCAATAAACCTAGCTGACAATTCAAAGCCATTATCTGTTAGAGACTAAGTCTCAGAGAGAGCCCTCTCTAGGTCAGAAATGATAGTTTCCAGTCTTATAGTTGGTCTGTAGGTTGCCCCTGTCATTTGTTTTTCTCAGCCAAACTAATTTATAGAGTGCTAACATCTTGGCATCGTTTCTGGGGATGAAATTGAATAAAACTTTCCCTGGGAGAACGACTAAAGCTGTAGTTTTGACACCTGAGGGTAACAATGGGTCAGACATCTATATTGGCTAAAAACTTTACCTAACGACTCTAATAAATAATACTAGTAGCATAGAGTAGTACGACTGAGAAATCCCGGCTCCAAAGAAAGTTTATACCAGAGCCAACCCTGATCCGGACCCTATAGCACCTGTGCCTGATCTTGAAAAACTTCTACGCAGAGTAAAGGAATAGGTACCTGACTTGTTCTATTACCTGGAAAAAAACCTATCCTTACCCAAGGATAGAGTACAAAGCATTGACAACCTTGATTTCGATACACTGTTCGAACAAACCTTGTTCATGTCTAAATCAGAAACCTACTTGGATGAGAGAGTCTTCGATGAGAAGAGGTTTCAATCTTTGATACCAAACAAAATCCCGTGAGCTGCTATAATCCCCACTCAGATCATTTAGCCAGTTCCAAACCCTCCTAGATTTATGGATGCCAGATTTTCCCCTCTTGCCCTACCAACCCAACTGCATGATTTGCCTTAGAACTATAATAAGAGGATCAAGCTATATGATGTTGAAAGGAATGCCTCTGCCCAAAAGCACTTGGATTGGTTGAATGCTTTTGTTTACTTGGAAGAGGTCGATCATGAGGATGCAAAAAATGAGATTATTCATGCAGAGTCTTTTAGGGGAGGTCGAGAAGTGGTTTAAGGCCCTTCAAGCAGCGAGCATCCCCGATTTCGTAGCGTTTGAGACATTGTTTCTTTCCAGGTGGGGAGACCAAAAGAATCCTCTGCAACTACTAAATTAGTATAACAATATAAAATGATCACCCGAGGAAATGATGCAAGATTTTTTAGCCAGATTCATGAAGGTGTAAAACTCAATCCCCACAAAAGTCAAACCACCTCCTGGAGCTGTGCAAATTTGATACACTGATTCCTTTGACAACAATTTTGCCTTGCTGTTGAGAGAAATAATATATAATACTTTCGGCGCTATGATGAGTGACACAATCGAAGTTGAAGTAAATCTGATGGTGTCGGGAAAGATCAAACAAAATTTTGACAAAAATGGGAAGAAGCCCCAAGGGGACACGCAACCCTCTACTTCTCGATCGTCACACGAAAAGTTTGACTTGATGATGAAGACTATGGAGAAGCTTATGGAAAGGATGTCCATGGAGAACAGGCCCACCACCATGGAGAAAAATGATTTCCATCCCATAAATCAAAACTTTAGAAGGGCTCCAATCCCACAGATGATGCAGAGGGACCAGAGAGATCAAGGTGATCAGCAGATAAGACCTCCTTTCCAAAACAACTACGCAAATGAAGACTTTGATCAGATGATCCAAGACCAGATGCATTGCAACGATGATACAAATACATATGTGTTCTTAACAAAGGGAGAACATGATCAATTCATGGATGTTGATGATGGTTTTATGTTGGAGACTGATGACACATTGTCTTCAGAAACATAGGATTTCAAGAAGGGATATCATAATGCAATCATGCAGTTTCAAAAGCAATACAACCTCAGGAGTAGAAAGACATTTGCAGAGCCTCCGTAGACAAATCCCACAAAGGAACCTCAGGTGAATACTCCTTCCTCAATCCAACCAAATAAAGATAATCCAACAAGGGATGCGATGGAGAAAGGAAAGTCAAAGGAAGAATCCTTAAAGAGAGCGCCAGAGGCGAGTATGTAAATGGGCATCAAAGAGGTAGATAAAGCTCCTCCTCCTTTTAATTTTGAGAACGAAATGGCCAAAATCAAAATATCCGTTCCTTTTAATGAGCTAATCAAGAAGGGAGAGTATAGAGATCAAATCATTAAGATGTTAAAGATGGAAGAGGCTCCCGACACCTTGAATGTCCAGGATGACCACCCTGCCATCTTATTTGGTCTGCATGTAGAAGAAATTGATGATACTGAGGACATTCCCCCTTTTTATGTCAGTCTCAAAATTCATGACATGACTTTGCATAACGCCATGTTGGATTCGGGTGCGTCGCATAATCTCATGCTAAAGGTGATCATGGATGAGTTAGGCTTGGACGTCACCAGACCTTATAAAGATATTTTCTCTTTCGACTCAAGAAAGGTGAAATGTTTGGGTTTGATCAAAGATTTGATCGTTTCATTATCTCAAATTCCATCGAAGAATCTGGTCATGGACGTGGTGGTGGCCGACATCCCCCCAAAATTAGGCATGTTGTTATCCAAATCGTGGGCCGTGAAATTAAAGAGAACCTTGCAGATGGACATGTATTATGCTACCATCCTTGTTTTCAACCAAGAAAGAAGACTGTATAGAGAGGTGTTGCTCAAGTAAATGGTGAGTAGCAAAACCCAACCGAACAATCATCCTATCTACTATGTTGACACTAAAATTGGCTCCTCTATTTTTTACAATGACTTAAATTTTGAAAGGGGGGAGAAAATAATGGTCATGACTGTCAAGGATAAGGCCGCGCATTGAGTGGAGGAATACCTAGATCAGAGAAACCACGCAGAAAACAAAATGTTGAATATGAGCTTTGATGGAACTATCAACAAGGAAGGAGCTAGAGCCGGTGTATGGATAAATCCTCCCAAAGTGGGCTCAAAGATCTGCTATTACAAGCTCACCTTTGATTATACAAATAACATGGCTGAGTATGAGGCACTAATTTTGGGTTTGATAACTTTAAAGGAATTGGGCGCTAAGAGGATAATAATGCATGGAGACTCCGAGCTCATCATAAATCAAGTCAAAGGTATATACCAGTCCAAGCACCCCAGACTAAGAGCATATAGAAATCTAGTGTGGGACCTCCTCAAAGAGTTTTGAGAGTATAATTTGTTAATGATCCTCAAGGGGAAAAATCAAATTGCATATGCCCTGGCCACCTCAGCTTCAATGTTTAAAATTCCATTTTTTCCCAACAAGAAGTCTGAGATTGAAGTCAAACACAGGCCTGAAGTACCCGATAACATCAAATATTGGCAAGTGTTTGAAGATGATAAATAGGTGGAGAGGTTCCTCCAAATGAGAGACGAGTTCGCTAACGTGAATATCGATGATGATTGTTTATTCAAAGAGGATGAAGATACAACTATGTGCAATAACGACAACCCCTTTCAGAACCATATAGCTGGAAGGGATATAGTGCAGATAAAAAACAACATCATCCCCAAAGGATTGGTTCCATTAGAAAATTTGTTT
>CBVK0100352721.1:0-20635 GCA_900067695.1 Picea abies
GCTTCTCCTTCTAGAAGATTTGAGTAAACGCTCATTTTTCCCATGTGTTGGAATTCTCGCACCCTAGCTATAGAGAAAACTGCGAACACCTCGCACCCTGGCTATAGTGCAACCTGCAAGAATGGGTCATTCTCGCACCCTGCCTATATAGCAACCTGCGAACTTCCCTTTTTATAAGGTTTTTACATAGGAAAAAGTAACTTCTTTTCTTAGGAAAAGTTCTTCTCCCTTCTCTCTTTAGGAACTCAAGCCACTGACCCCTTTGAAGGCAATAGATAGGTTTACATCATTAATGATCATAGGGATGACAAAAATAATGTGTAACACTTACTCCTTAATGTAGTACCCAAATCCCTCTGGAACTGACCTTCCAACTCCCTCTTAAGCACTGAATATCAATTGAATCTTCAACCTGCTGACATCATCACTTGTCCTCCTCTTCTTGTAGGTCTTACCTACAAGTCAAATTCAGTCTAATAGTATGCAATTTATGAAGCCACACTGCTTCACGACTTGTTGCACATGTTTCCACATACTCAAATTCAACCGTATTGAGTGCCACAAATGATTTCTTTCTACATCCGGCGGAGGCTCATGCTCCTTACTGTAGTACCCATCTCCCTCTGGAACCAACTTTATGGCAACATCTCGAGCATTGAATATCAAATGGATCTTCAACCTGTTGACTTCATCACTGGTCCTCCAGAACAAGTCTCGTCATCCTCGTCTTGTAGGTCTTACCTACAAGTAAAATTCTGTCCAATATTCAACAATTTCTGAAGTCACACTGCTTCGCGATTTGCCGCACATGCTTCCACATACTCTACCTCACCCACACTGAGTGTTACACAAAACTGCTTCCTACTGCTCCATGAAACCATATTGGATCCTAGACTGAAGAATTATGCCAAAGTACTCTTCTGATTAGGAATACCGTCGGCCCAATCTGAATCCGAATATCCATATTGTTAGAAACATGATTTTTTCAGTTACAGTTAATCCTATATGAGTCATAGTTTGTGCATCAAATCTTGTAAGGTCAGTGACCAAATAAAGAGTGGTTCTAAATCATCGAGTAATGGGTCTGGCCATAAGAGTTGGGAAAGTCTGTAATGATTAGTCATGTGCAATTTGTAAAGTTCCCTTTCCCTAAATATCGAGTCATGTCAAAAAAGGGAAATTTAGGTACCAGAGTCGTGTCAAGTGGTTGGGATAAAGGTCATGTCGAAAGATATAATGAACATCATTACCTAATCATGAAGTCATAAAGGTGAAAAATCATGACATTTCTATCATTTGTACTTTTCCACTCCTATAATTTTTACTTTGCACACTTCAAAAGTGTACCCATCGCATGCGTTTGCTGTGCAAATATTCAACCTGCTTTCAAACCTCTCATCCCCATGGATTTATCGTCCTCTTCCATGATTTCTTTCCATATTCGTTCAAACATAAATATTGGTCACCTTGCATGCCTCTCCTTCATTCTCAGAGCTTGTGCGTTATCTGTAGTTTTTTCAATGAGCTCTGGAGCCCTTCGTTGCGTGAAGGTTATTTGCTGCCAATCATTACATAAGTCTGATGTGTTGATTTCAATGCATCTCCTTCATTGTTTTTAGTCATTGCTTAAATCTCTTTATAGAGCTCGCTGCATATTAAGTTGTTTGGAATGAGTTATTTCTTTTCACAATCACCCTTCTTCCTTCCGAATTACCTACTGTTGCACTGAGTCTCCACCGCACCGAGTCTCCCATTTCTCTTTACTACTGTGCCTAGTTTCCTCACTGTGCCACATTTTTTCCATTGTACTTTGCTACCGCGACCATTTTTTCCACTTCGTTGGAATTTCCCATCACAATTCTCTACCGCGTCAAGTATCCCATTGATGTTTTCTACCGCACCGAGTTTCCCCATTGCACCGAAATTTTCCGTTGCTCTTTACGGTCGCGCCATGGATTTCTGTGATGATTTTTGTTTTCCATGCAAAGAATTCTTTTACTTCCTTTTATTGTAGTCTCTACAAAGTTCTTCATTCTTATTTTATGCATAGAGAGGGTATCACAATTCATTAGTACGCACACAAAATTAATATATACCACCATCATGGTAGTGTCCTAAAGCATAAGAAAGAAGGCGAGAAGTGGCAGGGCTATGAGGTTTGAACCTTAGGACCCGAGGTTAATAATGAATACCCAACAATCAGGTTGTCTTTTGAACAAGTTGGATGTATGCACTTCTGCGAAAGGATCAAAGGGTATAATGTGAAACTAGTTGAGCAGTTCACCCTCAATTTTACTGGGGTCAGAGCGAAAATCGTGGGAATCACTTTCCAAGTGACAGAGGAAACGTTTTCAGCTACGACGAAGATCCCTTCGCGTGAAGAAAAATGGTTTAAATGCATGCATTTATACATTTTTTGTTATAAGGACTTCATTAAGACAAAATGTCTAAATCAAAAAATTGGAGTCGACATTCCAAGCAGTATCTCCTGAAGCTGTTCGAGAAACTTCTAAAGATAATCATAAGATATTTTACCTGTGAAGGAAGGTTCAACATGTGTATCCATATCACATTAGGTTACTGCTGCACTTCACAGGGAAAATCCCTTGAATTTACCTTTCTTCTTGTGTTAGAACTTGTAAAATATGGCCGAAAATGTTCAGGCCAAGGTTGATCTGCCGAGAAACAATTTATTCCATTTTTCATTAATCAATATGTTAGTGGTTGAAGAATAGATACATTTGAACAAGGAATGGGATTCATTTATGATTTCATCTAACATCCTAGAGATCCCAAAGGAGAGATTCCTTTATCCGCAGAGGAAACAACACTCCATAGTGCAGGGGCAAGAAAGGAAGATTTCATTGGAAAGAGAAAAGGAAAATAAATAGAAGACTTGTCGTCCCATCAACCAACATCCAAGAAGAAAGGCAGGTCAAGGTTGACCAATAAAATTGAGGAGATCCAAGCTCCCACTAAAACACACACCAAGTTTACTGCCAAGAGATTTCCCATATGCACCATTCAACTAGAGCTTGTTTAAGGTGTAAGCAAGGGAATTGATGAAGGGCAAGGGAAGTTAGGTGATGAAAATGTAAATGTTCAAGAGTTTTCGCAACAACTGAAGCAAGTGCAACATGTTATTTCTTATCTTTATCAAGAATGTAGAGAGTTGAGAAAACAATTGGCATAAAGGAATATTGAAACACCAGTGTCGTAGAGTCGAGCATGTCAATTACCCCCTACCTCTCCCACAACAAGAGGAGGGAATGCAAATTGGCTTAAAAAAACAACGTAGAGAGGCACAAGATGTAATTATTGAGCTTCGGGAGGAATAGAGGGTTTCAGAAGAAAAAATCACAAAGAGTTTCAAAGAGTGCAGACCAACCATTGATAACACCTCTGAAAAGAAACACAGTTTTGTGGAGACAGGTGAAGAGTTTGAGAAAATAGAACTGGTCTTTAAGAAAAACACTCAGAGTTTTAAGGTTGCAGGTGAGGCTGGAGGCATGAGTAAGGAAACCCCATTTTTTTATTTTTGGATTGTGGCATAGAATCTTCCTGCGTACATATTATGCTTTCTTACGTTAAGAAGTAATCTGACACGACACTTGTGCGGTGAATATTCGTTGCGCAAACGTTGTAAACTTACCTATTGAGAAGGGAAGGTATAAATGAAACACATGCTAGTTTTGAAAGAGATGCATAGTCTTCGACCATTGCCTCCACCTGAAGTTGCACGAGCGACCTCAATTAGACATATTCTACACCAACTCGCCACATGCATGTTATAACCAATGATCATGCAACAACAACCAGAGTCCATTATACAAAGGTGACAAAATTTCCAGTAGTACGTATAATTACTGGGACACCCCTTGAAAGAAAGCACTGATTCACCACAACATGATGACCGAATATTTCTCATGACCAAATGATTGAAACACATATGTTGGTTGTGTTATGATTGGGTACAGTTGGGTTTCTATTTTTAGTAAATTTTGTTGAAAAGGTTGTTCAGAGGAAGAGTAACTGAATCCAGGATTCTAGGGGAAAGTAGTTCGAGCATGGCAGCCCAAGAGGACATTATTTTTCTATATATTGTATATTTTTGATGTAATCCAGGTTGGAAAAGTAGTGTAGATAGAGGACTCTTGAATGTAATTTTTTGAATATGATGGAAATATAATGAAGAGGTCCTGGAGATTTTGTAAAAAGATTCTAATGGTGGTGGTTTGCTGTATTGTGATCCTATCTTCATATGTACTTCCTGTTTCCTGCAAATTCATGTCTGTTTCATTTGTTTAAATTGGAAATATTTAAGTGGTTTAAAATTCATCTCACAGTGCTTTAGACTCAACCATTTAAACTCTGTGTTTTTCTTCTAAGTAAGTTGGAATTCATCTTTAATGGTTCTCTGATTTGATTTATGTTTCTCCTTTCTTCCACGATACACAACAATATTGAAATTGAAAGACCATTTCCTATTTAGCCTTTATCCTCTCAAAGATTCCCTTACCAATCATTGATTTCTCTCATTTTCAGGGGGTTGAATCCATATCCCAAAAGTACTATATTTCCTTGCCAGCGAGACCAGAAAAAACTTTCTCAAGCAGATAAATCTAGCTGTCAATCCAAATTTATTATCTATCAGAGACCAAGTCTCATAGAGAGCCCTCTCTAGATTGGAAAGGATAATTTTCAGTCTTAAAGTTGGTTTGTAGGTTACCTTGGTAGGTCATTTTCTTCAGCCCAACAATTTACCAAGTGATAAAACATATAAACTGAAATCATGATCTCTCATATACCTAAGACCATAATCCAATGTACCCTTAAGGTACCTCATCACATGTTTTGCTGCGACCAAATGAACCTACCCGGGCTTCTCCATTTATTGACTCAGGGTGTTCACAATAAAACATATATTTGGTCTTGTGTTCATCAAGTTCATCAATGAACCCACCATCTCCTTTTATAAAATAACATCCATAGTTTTTGAAGTCGTATCCTGCAACAAATTCAAATTTGATACCATAGGTGTATCCATTGCCTTGCAATCCAACATGAAATCCATAGTGACTTCACAACATGCATCCAGGGCTGGTGGGTAGCTCTCTAATAGCTACAACATGTCATCATGAGACTATCTAGTTTCCCATAGAAAACATTTGAAGCCATCACTCCCTCTAAGGATATATAGTCTTCAGAGTCATATTCTCCCTCTACATGTGTTGACCTCCTCTTGTTCTTCATTACATGGATATGCACAAATCTATGTCTGGATAGTATTGCTTCATGTTTCTTCCTACGACTGCCATTATGGATCCTTCTCAGAGATATTACCCGTGACCTTCCCAGAACAAGAAACAAGAACAAGAAAAATCATCTCCTAGAGGAGATCAATTTATATTGTGCACAACTATATACAATGACCCTAGAAATGATACATCTTCTACTATGACCAACACACATCCATCATATACTTGATGTCATACGGCTAACCATGCCGATTTTCTAGTGTTAAATTGGACAAGCACAATTTTTCGCAAGTGGTAATTACTTCCAACGATATTACTTTAGTAAACTCTAGAACATCACTAAGTAATTACACTCAGAAAATTTCAACTACTTAGAAACTTAGGTCTCTTCCTTAGATCACTTCCCATGTGTGAGAGAGAAAAAATATGTGTGTCTATTGTTGTGTCTTTTATAGTAATATTAAATTGATCCAAAGAGACATGTCTCTTTGAAAATTAAATTAAATTTTCTTTCTTATAAATAGTTGGAGAATACCTCCCTTAACTACCCAAAGATTAATTTGGTTATAATACATTCACATAGTATTTGACTTTGTTAAATTGTTCCTCCATAATTCATGAGATTCTTTGCATAAATATAGGTGGAAGTAAAGTAACATTTCTCATATTTAGGTAATTAGACATTTTTACTAGAAATTACTGCCCACCATAATTTATGGAATTCTTTTTATAATTTAGGTAGGAGTAAAAAGTAAATATGTTGTCCATAGAGATTGCAACAACCCCATAAATTTAACACTCCCAAGATTTTTTTCCTGAGCCCTCCTGTGAGGGAGTCAAGCCTAGTCCCACTATGATACCATGTTGGTTTTTCATAAGAGATGATATTGTATGTGAATGCGTATCTTATTACAATGATGAATGTTATATATATAAAGAACATATGGTGACTACGGTGACCATCCATGAAGAGATGCATCCCTTGGGTAATAAATATATTTATACTTTATATTATATTATACATATAATATAAATACATTGTATATTTATACTTTATACTTTATTATATATATTTATACTTTATATTATAATTATATTATTACATTAATAATATTGTTTAATAATTAATAATCATATTATTAATTATTAATCTAGTAGGATGTCTTTCTGATGATTCCCAAACATCAACAATACCGGCTAAATTGATCACTCCAAGCTTATACATTGCACAAGTTACTTAGATGACAAATGATGAGTCTATTGGAAAACATGTTGCGGAGTTGCTAGAATAGGAGGATGCAATATTTTTAGAAGAATTTCATAAGATTGTGGAAAATGGAAGATAGAAAGCTTGGCATGATAGGTATATCAAGACCAAGAATTTTTCTCAAGGTGACCAAGTGTTTCTCTATGATAGTAAGTACCTAAAGCATCCAGGAAATTTGCATATGCATTGGCTTGGACCCTTTATAGTTGTGGAAATTTGGGAGTTAGGAGCTATTCATCTAGCACAATTGGATGGTATTATTCATCCAGAATGGATGAATGGTGCATGCCTGAAACCCTATGTTTCTTCTCATTGAATATGGACCCACAACACTCCTGTCCCAGGGAGTGAATAAAGTAGGTAGGTTTTAGTTCTGTTATGTTGTTTTCCCTTTTTTCCAATAAAGTAGTGACATGTCCAATTGTCACTCATCCTTAGAGTCTAGTTGTTGTTGTTAGTTTTCCTAGTCTATCTCATATTATTGTGGTTTGGGAGTCTGTGTCAAATATTTTCTGAATTTAGTAACTTTTGATGTTTTAGTCAATGTCTTGTCACTTTCACATTGTTAGTTAAATGCAGTTAGCACTTTCCTGTCGCCATCCTGTCCATGTCAACAAAAGTCATTTATGTTATAAATTTCGTTGGTACTTTTCCAGTTAGCCTCCAACCAATTAGTTCTTTTCCCGCGTGTCATTCCATGTCAAATATGTGTTGGTATTTGTGCCCTTTATTGACAAATCACTAGTTGTATTTCTCTGCATCTGTTGGTCTTGTATATTTTTAATGATGAGTTAGCTACACTATTTCCCCTTAATTCCACTTTTAATGCTCATCTCACATTCCCTCCTAATGATTTCCTATAACCTAGTGGTCACCCTTGTCCAATTCATTGTGTTATGTCTGTTTGTAAGAATACTTAGCTCTAGAGCCCATCAAGAATTCTATGAGTATGCATCTATGTTATCTTCCTCTAATTATCTTTGTGTACATGATCTCTTGCATCCATGGGTCATGCCATTATTGATGGAGATGCAATTATTAAGATTTCTGTTCCCGTTGACATCCATTTTCCCCAGGTCGATATTTTGGGATATTTATAGGGTAAAGTGGAGTAGACACAACTATTTGATATTGATTTCTCGGACATGGACTTGTTGATACAGGTGGATATTGGTGGCCACACACCTATTCCAACTGGATCCTCTTGATAGTTTTTAGTTCAACATGTTCTTCTGTACTTCTTTGTAATTGTGGGTTGTACACTTCAGGGGTTGTTTGAATCCCTACACATCTTCCAGGTGGAGAATGATGGCCTCCCACCTAATCCAACTGGCTTATTTTGGGAGTTTTCATGTCAACACATCTTTTTGTATTTCTAGGGTCGTTTTGGGGCCCTAAACAATGTTCTTTTGGCTTTCCACAATAAAGCTATATATGGAGTCAAATTTTGACAGCTTAATGTGTAGTTCTTGAGAAGATGTTTCTAATGGGCTATCACGCACCTAAAATGGAGGTCGTATGCAAAAGTTATGACCCCAGGAAGTTGAGGTACCAACTTACCCATCAAGGCCCACATACATTTTGGCGTTTCATCTCCTAGAGTTAGGTTTTTGGATGTCTAGGGTTTTGGAATTCATGAGTAATGTTAAAAGAACATTTGGAGCCTCATTGTAATCATTCTTCTCAGACAAATGCATGTAACAACCACATCTCTTCTCAGAGATAGCTACCACCATTCGAGCAAGTTGTTTTCAATTCTGCAGTTTTACAATTTCAACCTATTTTATTGATTCAATAGAAGTTATTGTTCACTGGATATCATTTTTCGTTCTATGTATATTTGTGTTATTATATTCAGTGTGTTATTCTGTTCGTTCCGCTCATAAATCCAGATCAGTGGTATCAGAGTGGTCTTCTTTTCATTTATTTCTCTTCGTGCATGTCCTTGACAAGATCTGGGTACAAGAAGTTAGGACTCGAACCAATCGAGCCTTTGTAAGATTAGCCACGATGAGCCTGACAACAACCCATGGGGGATGAAAAGAAATATGATGGAGTCAGAGATCCTTTTAAACTGTTTCTCGAGGAATCCCTTACGCGACAAAGGAATGAAATGATGGAAAACTTTGAACATGTACTTCGATAGCTACCCACAAGAGACACATCTTCATCAAGCGACCATGCAACCCCCTTCAAGGTACAAGTAAATTTTGATATTCCATTATTTGAAGGAATGATAGATGAAGATGCTATAGATAAATGGTTGAATTTTCTCTAAGGGTATTTTTCAGTCCACAATTTTTCCAACAAGGAAACGATTAATTTTTCACTCCTCAAGGTCATCCCCCATGTTAAGGACTAGTGGGATACTTACTATGAGAAAATGGACATAGGGGAATCTTCATTATTTGCGGTTGAACCAACATGGAATTCCTTCATGGATTCCATTAAAGAACAATACTACCCTATTGGAAGCTACGAGGACCAGTACAAAAGATGGACCATGCTGCTTCAGGAAAGGGACCAGACAGTACAGTATTTCACCAATATTTTCCATACCCTGCGCACCAAATTGGGTATCAAAGACACTAAACGACATCTGGTGCTCAAATACCACAGTTTTCTGCATAGATATATTCAAACAAAAATTGAGTTTCTAGACATCGCATCATTAGGTGAGGATTATAGATATGATTTCAAGATCGAGCATAAATTTAAGCAGAAGAGGTGAGAGTTTGGATCTGCAAACTCCTCATAGCCGATGTAGGGGGAAGGAAACCCCAACCCACAAAAAAGGGATAGGGAAAACATGGCCACTCTCAGGACAACCAATCCAAGCCACAATACAAGAAGGGTAATGAGAAGTTGAAGAAGCAAACATGAAAATGGTGTGAATACCATAAAATACCTTGGCAAAACAATGAATAATGTCACTCCAAGAAATCACTGGTGGCCAAGATGAAAGATTCTGAGTCAGAGGAAGATTCTGACTCCGAATCAAATCTAGAAAGTGGGAAGTAGATCATTGATGATGAACCTAGTGCCCAGTGCCAATGTTGCTACCACCAAATTCCAACCAAGTGAACCAGAATAAATAGAGGAAGGGGAACACCTCTTTCACTCACATATGTGGATAAAGGGGACTCCGCTGCATTTCATTGTCGATAGCAATAGCCAGAAGAAATTGATTTCATCATAGGTCATCAAGTGGATGGACATGCTGATAACACCGCACCCATATCCCTACACCATCGAATGGATTCACCAAACAATGTCATCTTCCCTACAACATCAAGCCCTTCAAGGACGAGGCATTGTGTGATATTTCTCCCCTTGGAGTTTGTGATTTTATTTTAAGACAACCATATTTGTGGAAGTGACATTCTGTGTATGAGTCTAGAGTCCGCAATGTTATTATTACTTTGGGTAGAAAATTGTACAGGATACCATAGGTAGCACGACCTACCACTATTTCTTTAATTTTTGCTAAGCAATGCAGTAAGGTCATTTCACAGACCGAGAAACTCATCTTCTTTGTGATCTTTTCTTGCAGTAAGCATACATTCACCACCACATCTGTGACGTCTACACATATCCTCTCTTTGCAAAAAAAGCAAGTGGACCGGGTCCTGGAAGAGTACAAAGACATCTTCTCCTTACCCACCGGGGTATCGACGCACTTCCAAGTCAAGAAACCAATTGTTCTAACCCCCAATGCATCACTTCCTAATAGACCAGTCTATCATTTCTCGCTGATGGAAAATGAAGAAATCAAGTGCCAGATCCAAGAGCTACTTCAAAAGGGGGAAATCTAACCCATCTGCCCTCCTTGCAGAAGCTCGATTGTGTTGGTGCAAAATAATGATGGGGCCTAGTGACTCTGCATTGATTACAGAGCATTAAACAAAATCACTATCAAGAACTGGTACCCAATTCCCTGGATTGATGACCTTCATGACCAAATCAAGGGGGAAAAGTTATTCATCAAGATTGACCTCAATTTTGGCTACCACCAGGTTCCCATCGAACCATCTGATGTATGGAAGACAACTTTCAAATATAAATAAGGTCTCTTGGAATGGCTGGTCATGCCCTTTAGCTTAAAAAATGCACCAACAAATTTCATACGATTGATGGATGATGTATTAAACATTTTTGTGGTGGTATATTTGGATGACATCCTCATCTTCATCAGAACTTGGGAGGAGCACATGCAACATATTCAATAGGTCTTGGGCACTCTGCGGTAACACAAGCTATATGCCAACTTGGAAAAATGCTCCTTTGTCATGAACAAGGTCCAATACTTGGGCTACATTGTTGATGAGCGTGTGGTACATGTGGATCTAGATAAGATCCAAGTCATTTGTGACTGGCTATCCTCGACCACACTAACCTAGATTCAAATATTTTTGGGAATTTCCAACTTCTACTGAAGGTTCGTGTTGGGATTATCCCATATTTCATGGGATCTTAGCCAAGTAACCAAGCGTGGTGGCAAGGAAAATTTCGCATGGGAGCAGGAAAAACAACAAATATTTGATGATCTGAATCATCGCTTGTGCTAAGCTCCATTACTCTCCTTACCTGATCTGCAACAACCATTCAATATTGACACTGATGCCTTCGACTATGCTATAGGTGTAGTCCTCATTCAACATGGTAATCCAGTAGCATACCATAGTGAGACACTCTAATATACTATCTCGAAATACCCACCTATGACAAAGAAATGTATTCCATTGTGAAATCCTACCGTCAATGGAAGCATTACATTTTGGGAAAGGAGAAAATCATACACACTGATCACAAGCCTTTATAGTTCATACAGACATAAGGGACGTTGCAAAACGATTGCCATCAAAAGTGGTCCACAAATGTACAAAAGTTCCATATCAACATCAAGTATAAAATAGGGAGCACAAATCATGTCATTGAATGCCTCATCCGCCCTCCCGTTGTTTCACTCACCACAGTGCTCCATTCCTATGGGAATGAGGCATCTGAGTGGCCCAAACATTATCAACGTGACCTTGACTTTGCCACCACCTTTCAACTCTTGTTTATAGGAGCTAATGTCATCGATTTTCACATCCAAGATGGATTGTTATGCCATCTGGGCCACCTGTGTGTTCCCACAAGTGATCGTGAAAATATGATTTGGGAGGCTCACTAAATTTGGATGGTGGGACATTTTGTCATGGAGAAAACTATGGCCGTTCTATAGAAACATTTTTATTAGCCAAAAATTCAAAAACACGTCAGCAAGTATATCGAATCTTGCACTTCCTGTTCCATTTCCAAGCCAACCATCAAGAATCAAGGCTTATACACCCCTCTTCCTACTCCCGAGAGGCCTTGGGAATCCATCTTGATGGATTACATGTTTGGAATTCCATCCACTAAGAAAAACAATGATTATGTATTTGTGGTGGTTGATTGATTTTCGAAGATGGCCATTATCACAGTCTACAAAAAGAGCATCAAAACAACATGTACTACTAATCTCTTCTTCAAACGGGTGTGGGTCCATTTTTGGATACCACATACCATCACCTCAGATTGGAACAACAGGTTCCTTAACACATTTTGGTCGAGTCTCTGGTCATTGTTGGACACCAAGATCACTAAATCCACTTCCTTCCACCCCCAAAATGATGACCAAACAAAGGTCGTTAATCAGAAGCTTTTGCATATCCTAGACATGTACAAATCATAGCATATGCGTACATGGGATGAGAGTTTTCCCTATGTTCAACACAACTACAACAAGTCTCTCCATAGCTCCTAGCCCATTTCAGGTGGGTTCGAGATTCCAACCATTTGGTCCCATTGATGTTGCACTACCTCTTGAAACCACACACAAAGAATATTTCGATGTTCAGTCTAAGGCTAACAAAGCCACTAGATTCATTAAACGAATTAATCACTTCCGCCAATAGGTCCATGAGATTTTGCAGAAATCCAATGCTAAGTACAAGAACCGCCTTGATCAACAGAGGGTACCACACCAGTTTTAGGTGGGAGATAAGGTCCAATTACATTTTCAAAAAGAGCACCTTATAGAGCCCCAATGGAAGATCTTCCCACTTTGCTATGGGCCTTACACTATCACCAAGGTTGTGGGTAGCAATGATTTTGAGCTCAACACTCCACCCTTCCTTGGCTTGCACCCAATGTTCAATGTGGAGCTCCTTTGGCCATATTTTACACTATTATTGGACACCTAAGAGATCGTAGAACAAATGACACCAACAAATCTCAACCTTGACTGCATGGAACATGCATCCAATGATCAGATAGTGGACACATAGGTCAAGGGCACTCGCTAATAGATGATCTAGCTTTATCAAGTTGTCAAGGCAGGGACAATTCTACACCAAGGAAAGTGTCTCACACAGGGCCAAATTCAACATAATTTTCCTCACTTTATGGGGGAACTCAATGAAATGGGGACCATTTCTTCCTAAGGGGGGAGGGATGATCCAGGTTTATATTGGTGGCCACCCACCTATTCCAACTCCCTCCTCTTGACAATTTTTAGTTCAACACGTTCTTCTGTACTTCTTTGTAATTGTGGGTTCTACACTTTCAGGGATGTTTGAAGCCCTACACATATTCCAGGTGGATATTGGTGGCCTCCCACTTAATCCAAATGGATTATTTTGGAAGTTTTCATGTCAACACATCGTTTTGTACTTCTAGGGTCATTTTGAGGCGCTAAACAATGTTTTTTTTTTGTCTTTCCACAATAAAAACATATACAGAGTCAATGTTTGACATCCTAATGTGTATTTCTTGAGAATACCATTCCAATGGGCTATCACGTGCCTAAAACAAAGGTCGTATGAAAAATTTACAAGTTCGAGAAGTTGAGGTACCAACTTACCCATCGGGGCTCACAAAAATTTTGGCATTTCATCTCCTAGGGTTAGGTTTTTGGATGTCTAGGGGTTTGGCATTCATGATTAATGTTAAAAGGGCCTTTGGAGCCTCATTGCAATCATTCTTCTTAGACAGATGCACATAGAACCCACATCTCTTGTCAAATATAGCTACCACAATTCAAGCAAGTTGTTTTCAGTTCTGCAGTTTTACAGTTTCAGACTATTTTATTGATTCAATAGAAGTTATTGTTTATTGGATGTTTGTTTTCGTTCTCAGTATCTATGTGTTATTGTATTCATTCTATTATTCCTTTCGTTCCGCTCATAAATATGGATCACTTGTTTCCACAAATGAAGGTTGATACATATATGGACTATTTGGCCCTACCATTTGGAGAGATATAGTTGTAGTGGAAAAATTCATATGTGCCACTTAGGGATTCCACTTTGATGATTCTACGTGATCTACCAGTTTTCGGCACCACGGGGGAAGTTGCGGTGTACCAAATTTCTAATTATACGGGTGAAAAATGACTCTTTATGGTTTGAAAGAGAGTATCCCATCCATGTCGATGATATCCATCAGCTGACAGGTATTTCTACGGAGTGATAGGACATCAACAAAGGCTTCCAAGGTTTAGAGAAGCATGGAAAGAAAAAGGGTGAGCTCAACTTGTATGACAAGTTCGATACCAGGCGTGGATTTTCTGGAGCTCTTATTGAGCCAATTATTGATGAGAAAGTCCATTGTGAATTCTATCTGTTTGCCAGAAAAGTGATGAAGAACTATTCCAAAGGAAAATGCACACATGATGCTCTATCGGTGGTTGATTTTTGTGCGTAGGGAGCGCAACTGAATTGGTGAAAATTCCTGATGATTGAGATTTTATAGGCCTATGTGGATATTCATAAGAGAGGAGGGTATTTCATATTCAACTATCTTTTGGTTTCATTCCCCATGTGGAAATGGAGGCCACCACAAGGGCATAAGATAGCATTGACCCCAGATAACATAATTGATATGAAGTTTGAGCCTTGGAAAGAAAGAACCAAAGTCACATATGTATCATTCAACACTACCACTTTCTTACAATGGTATAACAATTTGATCAACACTACACAATGCATGCAGATACCACAAGACATGCTTAATAAGAAAACTAGCAATATCTGGTTTGGGATCAATAGGGATCACACCTTTGTGAGGCCACATGCTATGAATCTTGAGAAGTTTCACACTCCCCTACTGTCCTATTATCTTGATGCAAAAGATTTGAATAAGGATTTTTTTTCCTGGCCTAGTGTAAAGAGGGTTCAAAAGGCCTTGGGGGTATTCAACTTCCCTTGATTTCGTAGTGGGAAGCTCTAGCTAATGTAGATGTTATTAGTTCTAGTAGAGTAGTAAAGATATAGAACAAGCCTTCAGATTCATATTAAGAAGAGGACAAATAAGATCTTCCAAAGTCAATTCGATAGTCGCCACCACTATCATCCTTTCTTGACAATGTCGTATTCATAAGTAATGATTTCAAAGAAGCCTTTGAAGTTTATTTTTCAGTTCCATATACTAAAGTCCACACTAGTTCACCATAATTATCTTCTAGTCTCCCCATTGTCACCAATGCCATCCCTATCACCTTACTTCCTCCACAGAAAATGGTTCGTACCCCTCCTCCATCCACTATCCCCATTATCACAATCATTGATGACCCTGTTTTCACTATATTAGAAACCCATTCTACCCCGATTGTTGAAGACACTCTTCCCCCAAAAACTACATATAATGTGAATGTTCAACCAATCATTCAACCATCCTCTGTTCATACTAATTCTGGAATGGATGAACATGAGACAATTGACCCCTTAGTTGCAGAATATGACAGTGCTGCTACTATTCCCTTTCCCTCGTTAAATGTTCTGCAAGTGAATTTCCCCAATACCAAGCTATAAAAATACACATAAGAGGTATCTCAATCACTACATGATCCTCCACATATTCCCATAGACATTATTGAAGAAACCAACTCTTCCCATAACACCCGTTCCATTCATGAGAAGGTTGAACCCTTACTATAGGATCCTCACCAGTGTTGCACAATCTTACAACTGCGTCTAGAGCGCACATAGGTTGTTTCCTTGCTTCCCCATGATGTTCAAGAGAGACTTTATCATACATTTCAAGATACCTCTCCAGGTCCTTATGGTGCCAATACCCCTAGCTCCTCCGAGAGATCAATTGCAAGTGTCCAAGAAATTGCCTCAAGGAAAACTAAATATCAGTCCATCACTAGTGAAAATTTTATGACCACATCCACCCCATAGTTCTTGAATGTTATGCATGCCTCAACTTCCCATATTGAGCAACATATTGTTTCTATAGAGTAGGCCAATGAGGATCTAATGCATCAGACACAATAGTTGTGTTAGGACTTAGCAATAGTATCAAAAGACTAATATCAAGCATATAACTTGGATGAACATGCTCAATCAACACTTGATTTTGTCTCTGGTAAGTTAGTTGAAGTTTGGCCTATGTTCCAGTAGGATTCCCGTCATATGCCAAATGATATTACTCCTGTTGCGCCAATGAAACATGTCAAACTCCTTGCAGATGCATCGTCCCAATTGGTCGAGAAGACAAACAACCTACAACAAAAAATGGTTTCAATTAGGTTGAAAGAGCAGGAGAAACCTAAGGCTATTCTAGAGAAGATCACACAAGTGGTTGCGAAAGGGGATTCCATTCGGTCTTCCCTTCATAAAAATATTGGGAAATACAACCAAATGTTTACTATTGTCAATGACTGGGTTGGTCTTCTGGAGAGATAAAATAAACTCATTGAATAATTAAGAGCCCCAATTTAGAAGATGCATGAAGAGGCATAGGCCATCATAGATCCCATTGCACAATAGGATAAATTCCAAGAGATTAAAGAAGATGACAATTGGCTTGATGAAATTTTTTAAGTCGCCCAAACTGCCAAGGAAGAGCTCCATGAGTTCAAGCTTGTAGTAAAAATTACATATGTTCATATGCACCAAGTAAATTCCTTGGTAGATACTGAATGATACACTCTTCTCTCCACTAAACCTCAAGAATCAGATGTTTTTTTAGCTCAAGAATTTGTTGCAGGTGCATATATTTTGGTCCACAAATGGAAAGACTGCTTGCAACAGTATGACAATTTTTGCCAGCAAGCCCTATAGATTATACTAGAGTTGGTCCTTTAATTTGAAGAAAGCCCTGGTAAAGAAGCGAAAGGTTGACTTGGGGGGAGTCAATAGTTGTATTCGGGGCCTATTGGGCCCTTTTGTTTTGGATAAAGTGATAAGTATGAGTAAGCAATGGAAAATGTCAAATGCATTGCATGAAAATTGGAAGCCTCAAAAGTGGTGGAAAAGGAAATACTGCGGGATGATCAAAGAAATATCGTGCATGGAAAAAAGAAGATTTGATTTAATCAATCAACTTTGTCGAAGGCACATAAGTATAAAATAAAACAAAAATGTAAAGAGAAAGGGTTAATGTTATTATTAGTATGGCCAAGCATTGTATGGTGTAGGTTGATTGATACTGTTGTTGTTATAATTGTTCTTTTGGTATGGGTTCCTATTGTAATGGCCAATTATTGCACTCATATTAGTTGGTACCACTGTTGCATTTGAGGTGAGTCCTAAGTCTATAATGAATCTGGTAAGAGAATTATCTAAAGATGTAAGAGTTGGATCTCACATAGTGGGATAATGTATTGAAGATCTATGTGTTTTGAGGCATGATATGTCATATTCGAAATGTATGAAGTATTTTTTGTTGTTCCAACTAATAAAATGATGTGGTTCGGGGCCTCAAAATTTGTTTTATGGTTACTTGTTATGCTACGAATGGATCTTTAGTGTTGTTATGTATTTTCTTATTCCTTTCTTGTTATTATTTGAATGTTGTCGCAACCTGATTTCAATGGTTAATTTATGGATCTGAATATTGTAAAAATAGATATGATGACATATTCTTTATAACTCCCTTAATCATACAAGTCTCGTTTACGCTTCGGGTGAGACCTCCTTCCCTTGTGGAGGGTTGAAAATGCCAACGTTCCTAGACTACAATGAAATATTTTTGTTTGTAACCGCTGAGAACCTTGGTCTTGATTTTGCACCAAAAATACCTCTATTTCAAGAAAGCAACTTTCAACCAAGTGATCTATTACAAAATATATAACAAATGTTAGAAAGGATCAAGTTTTTTTTATTTTTATTTTTTTGAGACCTCTTTGAAGTGCATGATGACCTAAAAACCCTTGTTTTTTGCTGCTCTGGGTTGATTTAAGTTAATATGCCTAAAAAACACAAATTTTCCTCTCTATTTTTTATTTGTGAAGATCACTCAAGATGTAGGGAAAAGAGCATACATATATTAGAGAACACTTTCTTTCATTTCTTATTTTTCAAGATCGCACAAGGTGTATGAAAAACAACATATACATATTAGAAAGAAATAAAATCAGAAATACAAACAAAAAAACTAAATTGAACATTTTTAAAATTTTTAAAAATCTTTAAAATTAAACTATATGCTCCATTGATATAAATGATTGTAGCTCGGGTAAACATAAACCTTTTCATATGAAACAAAATGGGTTTCCAACTGGAAATGATGCTCTATATGTATTAGAGGGGTTTAATCAACCTATAAACACTGATAAACAACATAGTTTAGAAGTACTTTCTTGCATGGAATGACACATGATCATGATCTTGATCAAGAATGGGAGTAGGTATTCATAGGAGTTTCGATACTATGTTCAATAAATAGGTTATATGCACATAGGTTGAACACCTTAAGAAAAACTCACACATAAATATCTCAAATATTGGTACATAAGTGGACACATGTTTAAACCATCAATGAGATAAATAGTCAATGGTCCGAGTGAATGCAATCACTTGGGGCAATATATTAATGAAAAAAGAAAACAGTCTACATAAAAATATCTCATAATCTATCATCAAGAGATGTTAAGCCAAAGTTCAAGTGCCATTAGTATCAAGGAGAATATGAGCCGTTAAATTATTTTATGTCTCGAATGTAATTATGACCATCAGATTAGTTAGTTACAAAAGCACACTAAAGAAACACTCGTTACCTATAAAAACACATTATACCAAGTTAAAATTAACCAACTCCTAAGTATCTAAATATCCTAAGAAATATTATTTAAGCATTGAAATTGTAATATCTAGTAACATCCTGTGGGAGAAAGGCTCCAATGCACTGTCCCTTCTTGTCATTAATCATATTATTTCTACAGTCTGTGTGGTTTATGATCCAGTCTACTTCTTCAATACAAGGAAACACTACAACCCTTTCCGTGGCTGAGTGAAACCTGGATCACCTAATGTTTTGAGAGACCTCTTCATCCACAACTATGAGATTAGGGTCACTATGTGGCATTGATTCTAGGTAATTATAATCCTTAAAATTGATAAAAATATCATTCGAGCTGGGGATATGTGATTTTGTTCCGATGCGTCCACCACTGGGCCTTATGTCTCCATACAAAGGTACTTGTGTAGATAGTTTCTTCAGTGGTAACTTGATGAACAATTCTGATCCCTTCATAGTATGTGGTTCCCCTTCCCGAGGCAACGTTGAGATAGACCCCTCTTCTAGTTCTAGACCCCTCTTCCATTTCTCTACCCCTTGTCCTTGGTTTCCTCATAGATTTACAAACCAAATTCTTCCTTAGAGGCATTTTACTTCCAACCAACAAAATTTAGGAACATGAGGTGGTATTCATTATCCAAGAATTAATTAGGCCAAGGAGAAGGATGAAACTATGTATTTTACACAACCATACGAATAATTGACACTATTACCAATGTGACTGGTGCCACTTACCATAAATAATATAGGAAACTAAACTTTTCTTGCTATGTAGGATAACTGGTCACACAATACTTCCAAGTATCAGAGGAGAATGGCACTTATCACTAAGAAAATGGAATGATTTCATTTCTTGAATGGGTTTCTATGATATGAGAGATCGATTAGAGGATAAAAAGGAAATCAAATATTGATCATGACGATAGAATTTTGCAGATCTTGTTGTGTTAATTTTTGTACTACACATCCCATCGAACATTAATGGCTAACTTGACATAGTAAATACTACTTCATGCAAAATTGAAATGTCTAAAAATAAACTCACATGTTAAGATGACGTGTGTGAACTAGGTGAATCACTAATTGCATTATTTCCATCATAGGCCACCCATTGAGTGAACAAATCCTCACACATATTCATGTAAGGGAACCATTGTTTATCCATTGGAAAACTAAGAGTTTCCCTCATCTCTCTGAACTAATACATGTATTTCCCTATCCTCGGAATCAATCACTTCAATTTATCAACTGCCTTGAATTTGGTGACCAAATACTTCATCACTTAGCCATGTTCCATTGTAGTCATTCATTTGATATCCTGCTCATATTTCCAATCACTTTCCTGGAACTCGAACGTTACATCTTATAAACCCTAAAAGTCATCTAGTGACCCAAAATTCAATATTCAGAGATCTATCATGGCCTTATTCAAATTTTCCCATGATTTAAGGAAAGCTGATGATTGTTCCTCCATTCTGTTTTTTTTTTTTTATCTCTAAATGCACCTAGTACTTTGTGGCTCCAGGAATCCTTGCTATAATATCACCTGTAAAAATTATAATGTCGTGATCTTCCCCACCTCTATCCTTATGGATTTGTCTAATGTGCTCAATTTCATCCACGACTTTATCTCCCTTATCACTCAACTTGAGCATGTCTTTATATGCCACACAGTATAATAAGTTTTCTTTTTGGTAATATACAACCATTTTCAGAAATGCATCCCTTATTAACCTATATATTTTTTGCTCCCTTAAAATATATTCATTTGGGATTAATATACCTTCAATAGTGTCTTTATATTATTGTACTTGATATCTGAGATATTCTAGTTCTCTCATCATTTCTTGAACTTCCCTTTCTTATACTCTTTCTTTCTTATAAATCCTTTATTCTTTGTTCTACCTCAATTTTTCTCCTTCTTTGGTCAAGTTTTGTTGGAAGATTGGTTGTTGTCATTGATGTCAACCCTAGTCATTGGTTTTGGACCACAAGATTGATGAAGCTATTTGGACATGAAGGACAATGCACATGCATACAAAACACCCATGGATGGATA